>CAUYQU010059209.1:0-66825 GCA_963574635.1 Cheracebus regulus
ATTGTTAGTAAACATGTTCTGTGCCACAATGACAGATTGTACTATGGGAAATTACATGCTTCTAGAAATTATTATTCACAGACTATTGACCTGCAGATTGCTGGTGTGACAGACAGTTCACAATTTTTGCTTGCTTCCTAGTGTTCACTGGAAATTAAGGTCACTAAGGGTTAAGAATTCTAATTAACATAGGGATATATTAACATATATTTCTATATTATTTAGAATTCTTAACCTTAATATATAAATAATAATAACTAGTAGTTAATATATTATTACTAAAAATAATAAGGGAAACAATTCTATAAGCAATTATATAAGAAGGCAAAAAGTCCTTCTGGTAAGAAAAAGCTATACGATATGAGGATGTTTTATTTTGTTAAGGGGGAAAAGAGAAATTTTTGTCCTAAAGTAAGATAACGCGTTGTTCCAAAATGAGAAGAGGAAAAAGTACAGCACAAAAGCTGAGTGGATAAGAAAGGTGTAGAAGCCTTGCGGAGGATAAATCTTGTGAAAGTAATTGCTTGTGTGATTAAGTTGGCTAAGATTGAAAGAAAATTATTTGTTTTTCTAAAATTTGATATTAACGCTATCTTGAACATTGATGTCCAATGTACACTGATGCAAAACTAGAATTTAGACTTCTCTTTTAAAACAACAAAGTTTTCTTGGAGTATTGGTCTGCTCTTAAAAGGAATGGCTCATTCCTGTAATCACAGCACTCTGGAAGGCTGAGGTGGATGGATCACTTGATGTCAGGAGTTCGAGACCAGCTTGGTCAACATGGTGAAATATCATCTCTACTAAAAATATTAAAAATTAGCTGGGCCTGTAACCCCAGTTACTTGGGAGGCTGAGACAGGGGAATCTCTTGAACCCAGGAAACAGAGGTTGCAGTGAGCCAAGATCATGCCACTGTACTCCAGCCTGGGTGACAGAACAAGACTCTGTCTCAAAAAAAAAAGAATAAGCATTTTAAACCTTTGATATTTTTTAGAAACTTCCCAAAGTCATGTTCTTTTTTTTTTTTTTTTTGAGACAGAGTGTCGTTCTGTCACCCAGGCTGGAGTGCAGTAGCATGATCTCAGCTCACTGCCACCTCTGCCTCCTGGGTTTAAGTGATTCTCTTACCTCAGCCTCCTGAGTAGCTGGGATTAGGCACATGCCACCACACCTGACTAATTTTTTAAAACATTTTTGATAGAGACAGGGTTTCACCATGTTGGCCAGGCTGGTCTCAAACTCTTGACCTCAAGTGATCTGCCTACCTTGGCCTCCCAAAGTGCTGGGATTATAGGCATGTGCCACCACACCCAGACCCAAAATAATATTCTAAAATAAGTATTTTTCTTCACTGCAAATTAACTTTGGAATTTTTCAGATGAACCCTTGGAACATCTCAAAAGATATCTCTTCTTGTAAAAAGAGAGACATTAAACCAATTATGCCTATTTGATATATTAAACTATATGGGAAGCATTGTCAAATTCAATTAATGCTAAATCTTCTTTGAGTTTTATTCTATGGATGTGTTATTAATATGTGTTTCAAAACTGTACAAAATTCACAGAAATCTAGTATTCCTGGTATAACACTGCCAGTCACAATTTTAGTTATTGTCTTAAAATGTTTGTAACAGAAATAACCAAATTTCCTTGTCAATTGTGTCATTATTGTCATGAATACTCATGAGATCTTTATGACCATGTAAAGTCTCGTCATCCACAGACGGTTTTTCACTCTGCTACTTTCTGAGCAGCTGTAAGCCTAAAGTGCTTCATCTTCATAAGATCATACCATTGGACTGGGGAAGAATTCCCAGAATTCCAATGAAGAAACTGACTGGTTCATAAAACTGCTAACTCAATATTAAGCAGAATAAAAAATAACTGAAAATAAAAAAAAAAAGATTTGGTAGATTTTTTTTTTTAATTTGGTAGATTTTTATGCTAAGTCAGCCAGTACTGAAATTGGTAAGATATACAATTTAAATGAACTCTACAAGATTGATCCAAGTCAAATTACCTATGATAACCTATTTAATAAACATCGCTATGCACCTGAATTAGAGAAACAAAATTGATATTTAAAAGGATATAAATCCAGTATTAGGTGTGGACTTATGGAGAGTCCCGATAGCCAGCTAGCTGGTCCTTAATGAGTCCTTAAAGCTTCCATTATTAGATTCCTGCACTCCATGAGTCATCATGGAAGACATAAAATGACATAAATTATGACAAAACAGTGACAGGGTGACTGCTCTAAAATTGCTAAAATGGGCTGGGCACGGTGGCTGGTGCCTGTAATCCCAGCACTTTGGGAGGCTGAGGCTGGTGAATCACTTGAGGTCAGGAGTGTGAGACCAGCCTGGCCAACGTGGCGAAACCCCATCTCTACTAAAAATACAAAAATTAGCCGGGGGTGGTGACATGTGCCTGTAATTCCAGCTACTTGGGAGGCTGAGGCAGGAGAATTGCTTGAACCCGGGAGGCGGAGGTTGCAGTGAGCCGAGGTCGCGCCACTGCACTCTAGCCTGGCGCCTGGTGATGGAGTGAGACTCTGTCTCAAAAAAAAAAAAAAAGTTTGATTTGTCAAACTCATAATTCTAGCATGACAATAAAAATCTCAGGCAACACATTTCCGGCACCCACTGGATGATTTGAACACCTACAGATGGATTTCACTTGAACTGCCACCTTCAATGCATCTTTTCTGGTTTTATAGAACCATTCCCATACAGGAAGGCTAATGCTATAGCACTATACTATAACACTTTAAAAGCTACTGGAAAATATTTTTTCTCTGGGTTTAATAGCTTGTGCCTATAATTCCAGCAACTTGGGAAACTGCAGCAGGAGGATCACTTGAGGCCAGGAGTTTAAGACTATGGCAACATAGTAAGACCCCATCTCTTAAAAAAAAAAACAAAATAAATAAATCGGTCTGGCATGGTGGTACATGCCTGTAGTTTTAACTACTTGGGAGGCTGAGGTGAAAGGATCACTTGAGCCCAGGAGTTTGAGGCTGCACTGAGCTATGATCACATCACCACATTTCAGACAGGGCAAAAGAGAGAGAGCGCATCCCAGTAAAAAAAAAAAAAAAAAAAAAACTTAAAAATATTTTTCCCTTATGGGGAATTCTTGAGAAAATCTCTAGAGACTTTTCTGGAAGCACTGTCAAATAATTATGCTAAACTGTGTTTCAATTATAGTCTATGGATGTGTTATTGATACGTGTTTCAGAAATTGTATAATATTTTCCTTTTTTTTTTTTTTTGAAACAACGTCTCACTCTGCCACCCAGGGTAGAGATCAGTTGTGCCATCACAGTTCACTGCAGCCTCAACTTCCTGTGTTCAAAGGATCCTCCTGCCTTACCTGCTGAGTAGTTGGGACCACAGACATGTGCCACCGTTTGGCTAATTTTTGTATTTTTTATAGAGATGGAGTTTCACCATGTTGCCCAGACTGACCTTGAACTCCTGTGCTCAAGCAATCCACCCATGTCAGCCTCCGAAAATGTTGCAATTACAGGTGTGAGCCACCACGCCTGACCTGTATGACATTTATAGATGGAGATAAAGAGGTACTCATTTCACTAGACAAGTTGTAAAACAGTTTACAAAGATATTATAAACACAATTGCATTTGGCAAAGCTAACTCAATCAATTGGATTGCCTTGGTCAAAGGTATTCTCAATTGATGGCAACAGATCCACTCCTGCCGGAAAACAGATTGACCCCATATGAAACAGTTACAGGAAGATGTATGCCCCTGATAACAGAACCTCATTTATCTTCCACTCTTTTTTTTCCCTACTTTTTTTTTTTTTTTTTTTTTTTTAATTTTTGAGACAGAGTCTCCCTCTATTGCCCAGGCTAGAGTGCAGTGGCGCGATCTCAGCTCATTGCAACCTCCGCCTCCCGGGTTCAAGCGATTCTCCTGCCTCAGCCTCCCAAGTAGCTGGGACTACAGGTGCATGCCACTACACCCCGCTAATTTTTGATAATTTTAGTAGAGATGGATTTCACTGTATTAGCTAGGATGGTCTCCATCACCTGACCTGGTGATTCGCCCAGCTTGGCGTCTGAAAGTGCTGGTTTACAGGCGTGAACCACTGCGCCCGGCTATCTTCCATTTTTATAAATTCTGACATGACTCAGTACTGCAGGACTTCAGTGCATTATGCCAAAGCATATTTTCATCAGGTTAAAGAAGTTCTTTGTGACCCACCAATTGATGACAACCAGACCTTTCATGATCTAGAACCCAGAGATTAGGACTTTTGGAAATGACACCAAAGGAAGACTGCTCTTGAACTCCATTGGAAGGGACCATACCAACTTCTTCTCTACCGCAAAACCGCGGGACCTTGAGTCTTGGATCTCCATCTCTCAACTCAGAAGGTCCCTCCAGATTCTTGGAACTATACGCCTGTTGTGCTCCTTCAGGTAAAGCTAACCAGGGAAGGTTTTCCCTAGAAACAGACGGCATTCTAGATAGGGACAGATTCCCCAAGATCATAGATCAAGACTTCTCTGCCAGCATGAAGGAAACAGCACCTTTCTAATTAATAACCTAATTACTGCCAAGCATAGAAAATCCATCTGAGTGATGCCTATCAAAGGTGTATCATGCCTTCAGGTATTGTGTAGTCAAGACCTGGAGACTACCTAGGTGGCTAGGAGTAATTGCTTGTAGGATGTCACAGGATTAAACCCAGTAATGCTTCTTTCACTAAATGTGGTTATGCAACCTTACAGTATGATATGAAGGGACCACAAAAAAGTTAGTGTCCCACTGGACCCTGTTCAGGAGCTATACAGACTTACGGCAGACAAACTCAACTGAACTTTGTTAAAGCACCACTACGTGGCCTCTTCCAGTCCCCAAGGGCTTCTATTGGGTTTGCTTACTCTGTTCTCTCTCCCTGCTGGTGCAAAACTTGTTATTTGGCCAGGCTCACTCCTTGCTCCCAAATAGCTTTCCCTGAAAGTTTCCATAATAGCTCCCACAATCAAAGCCAAAGCAATTGATAATCAAAATTGCTACCAACCTCAAAATGGATGAAGATAAGTTAGTTTCTACTGAGGAAAGTTTTCAGTGGGGTTCCTGGGGGCTCACTCTTGCTGGTAGAGGGGTACCAGTTATAGGGAATTTGAAGCTAATTATACAATGGAGGGAAATCTTGGATTTTACAGTCAATCAGGCCTCCCAGGGTTCAGACGGGGAGAAGCAACTCTCTAAAATGTGGATGAGAAAATTCACGGAAACACCTAATGGAACAGGATGCCGCTTTAGACCTCCTCTTCGGCCTTGTTGGCTTGCATATGGCGCTGAACCAAACCGAATGTGGCACTTATCTTTTCCCTGATTTGAGTACTACAGGAAGCTTACTGTAAAAGGTGGCTGAATCTGCTGTTTCTCCAGACACTGCCACAATTTAAGGAAATGTAAGAAAATTTCTCTGGGGAAAAGAACATATGATGTGTTTATGGGAGTAGCTAACAGGTGGTTTGCAGGCATCTTGAATGGTGAATGGCAAACTTTTCTATTCCAAGGTTTTCTAATTTTTATTTTATTTATTCATTTATTTTCTGAGATGGAGTGTCACTGTTGTTGCCGAGGCTCAGCTTGCTGCAACCTCTGCTTCCCGGGTTCAAGCTATTCTCCTGCCTCAGCTTCCTGAATAGCTGGGATTGCAGGCACATGCCACCACCTCCAGCTAATTTTTGTATTTATTTTTAGTACAGACAGGGTTTCACCATGTTGGCCAGGATGGTCTCAATCTCTTGACCTCCCGATCCACTCGCATCGTCCTCTCAAAGTGCTGGGATTACAGGCAGGAGCCAGCGCACTTGGCTTATGTTTTTTTAATTTTTTTAAGTGGATTTCCAAATCATTATGACTTGCATTACCAGGCTAACTACAGAAATGGATACCTCTTTATATCATGCCATTTAAAAATGAACTATGTTCCTAATTGTCATTATGCCCCAAACAAAGACTATGACCAATGACCAACTGAACTGTTGAACTATTTTAATACGTGTGACGTGGTTACCCCCAAATAACCAGACTGAGGTTGGGGGTAGCTTGCAGCTTTCTTTCACTGTTTTTTATATGCCTCTCTATTCTTAAAATCCTTTTATACAAAAGCCTGTACTGCTTTCACACAATTCTTAAAAGGCAATAAACAGAGAAAGAAGAACAATGCTGTTGCTACCATGTAGAGTCTGCGTGAGATTGTCTAGTGTGATGCAAGGGCACCCTACCAGCCACACCCGCCCCGCCATACCACCAGTAAGGAGAACATGGTCTGGCCCACGTTGAAGCCATGCCGCCAGTTGTGGTAGGTGATCTTGCGGTAGCCCTTACTCAGGGAGTACATGAACCGCACCAGGGCCTGTGAACACATACACATCCGTGAGGCAGGACACACCTGAAATGGTCTCATGATGGTTAGAATAACAAAAACATGCAGAAAGCATGGCCCATGGCCCTTTCTTTTGAGGCTCGAGGTCCTCCAACTCCCATCATTGCTGACTGGGAGTAAGGAGGCCTTGGCCATCGTTCTGGTTCTTCCTCTCATTTACTGTGCAACTTAAGGCAAGTTCCTTCTCATCTGCGCCTATGTCCCCGTGTCCCAGAGTTACTTGCTTCTGATTTCCTGACCCAGAGCAAAATTTGTTAACTTATAACTGGTTCACTGGACCAGGAGATGAGAACTTGTAATAGATGAAATCGCTTTGCAAACTGCTAAATACTATGAGGATGTTGTTGTTAGGAAAGGAGATGAGCATGAGTCATTCCTCTGACCCAGCTTCATCAGTGATTCCCAGACTGTGCCCTGGAGAGCAGCTGACCTTGGAAAACCTAACAGGTGCTCTACAGGAAAGGAAAGCTAAAGGACTCTTTTATCCAGTGGCAAACTTGTTTGTGCATTAGACTCACTTGGAGGACTTGTTAAAACAGTTTCTGATTCATCAGAACTGGGAGTGTGTGTGTATGTTTGTGTGTGTGTGAGAGAGAGAGAGAGAGAGAAAGGAGAGAGAGAAAGAGGAGAGAGAGAGAGAAAGAGAATGCAAGTTTCTGATAAATTCTTAGGTGATGTGGAAGTGGTCTAGGGAAACACTTTGAGAACCACTGCTTTAATCCAAATCAAACGAGTTTGGGAAATTCTGCACACCATATGCCACTGCCTCCCATATACACCTCTGCCTGTCCCCCATTCCCCTAGACTCACAGCAAACCTTAGTAAGGAATTCTGCAGGGAATGAGCCCTGTTTAAATTGGTTTAGGCCACATTTTCTGCCCTCATTTAACTATAGGACCCATTTTTTTGCAGCACATCTATTCCCAGCCTTCAGAGCTTAGTCCCTCAGAACTCACTGCAAGAAACCAATGCACCCAAAACATCACACTTCACAGGACACAGAGGAACAGTGTGTCTCTTTTCTTATAAATGACTCATCTGTGCAACATGACTAATTCTTTAAATTCTAAATGCTGAGGATACATTCTTTTTTAGGTAGTTTACAGATCGAGTTTTTGTTGTTGTTTTTTTAAAGCAAGCAAGAAAGAAAATGAAAAGGGGAAATCAACGATGTTTGTTTTGACCTCACCTCTTGTGGAATGTGAAATTTATCCACCACTTTGAGCTCATAATACATCTGTATTCCACATTTCACCAGCTCCAGTTCTGTTAGGGGCAAGTCACTGAAGTGAAATTTATTAATTTCATATTTCTCTGCATCTGGCAGCTCTGCTTGCTGTATAAGAATAGAGTCAAGTGATTAGGAAACATGAAGTGTTCCTGGGTGCCCATCTCCTGCCCAGCCCCATCCCCTTGCTGGGTCTGTGGGAAGGATTAGAACAGAGTGATGGGGATCATGCTTTGCAAAGAGACACCCGTGCACGCTCAGGAGCACCTTGGACTTGTTATACATCAGGGCTCACGCTGCCCCAGCTCAGCTCACCAGGATCTCAGCCAGCTCCTCTTCCTCACATTCCCATGGCTCCTTCCCATACACCTCTCTGGTTTTCTGCCAGGGCCCAAAATGGCAGGGGGAAAAAAAATAGGTTACAACATCCAAAGTCTAAAAATGTCTCCACTCTTCCATTCCCACTTATCTCCTTCCTCCAAAGTCCTTGCAACAGAACAACCAGCTCAAAGAGGATTCCATTAAACATTTCATTGATGGCCCAAGTCCTGGGCTTTAGAACCACAGAGACCTGCATTCAAATTTGAGCTCTGCCACTTAATAGCAGTGTTATTAATGCTCCTGATCTTCAATTTCCTCATCTGTAAACTGAGGATAATAAACATACTTAACTGGTAAATTGAAATTCAATTATGCAAAGTAATTCTTGAGTAACACATGTAAAATTAAATAATGCATATAGAACACTTAGCACAGTGCTTGGTACATAGTATACTAACATAAAAGAATGTTGTTGTTGATAGTTTTATTGTTATTATTACTGACTGGGAGTAAGGAGGCCTTGACCATAGTCCTGGTTCTTCTTCTCATTTACTGTGCAACTTGAGGTAAGTTCCTTCTCCCTCTGTGCCAAAGGAGGGGGAACTGGACCCAGTTACTTGCTTCTGATTTCCTGACCCAGAGCAAAATGTGTTAACTTGTAAGTGGTTCACTGAGGCTGTGCCCCACTAGATTGCACATACCCATTCTTTGGCTGAAACTGTGGACGGAGTCAAGCAAACTATGAGGCAATTTATTCAAACTGGATGTTTTCTCCTCTAAATTTACCAGTTATTGGGATGAAATGATCAAATTTGTTGTGGCATTGTCCCAGCTTAAGAAATGCCATCTAAAAACATTAGCCTGTCTTTCATTTTTTTCTTCTCCTCCTCCTTCTTCTTCTTGTCTCATTCTGTCAGGCAGGCTGAAGTGTGGTGGAGCAATCAATCACCACTCACTGCAGCCTTGATCTTCATGGGCTCAGGTGATCCTCCCACCTCAGCCTGACTAATGTTGTCCCAGGTACGCACCACCATGCCTGACTAATTTTTGTGGGGTTTTTTTTTTTGGTAGAGACAGGGTCTCACTGTGTTGCCCAGGCTGATGTCGAACTTCTGGGCTTAAGCGATCTGACCACGTTGGCCTCCCAAAGTGCTGAGATTACAGGTGTAATATGCACCCAGCTTGATAGGGTCTTCTAAGTGAGCTGACCTCACAAGAGGGAGGCTCTGAGAAACTGACCATTGTCCACTGGCCTTCCAGATAAAGCTTCCTCTCAGAGTAGGGGCTATGGCTGGTTGACCCTGCCTCCAGTACTAAGTCATTCCTGAGCACAGTAAAAAATTAAGTTTCTAGAGCTGTCAAGCCAACATCTGACCCCAAGACTGAGGTGTTTCTGTAAGGAATAACTGTCCCCAGGCCACACAGTGCAGTCATTATGTACCACTCTCAGGCACTCATCTGTTATGCACTCATTCATTCATTCATTCATTCATTAAATGTTGAGGGCTGCTGCATCCCAGGAAAAACACAACAGTGCACAAACCCACGCCCAGGCTGTGCCCTTATGGAGTTGCAAGTTTTGCCTTAGTCTGGCCACATCTCTGAGATGCAGTCTCCATTCGAGTAGAAACAAAGAAAGAACATTACACACCAAGATTTTCTGAATTTCTTC
Source organism: Cheracebus regulus (assembly GCA_963574635.1). Classification (NCBI taxonomy): domain Eukaryota; kingdom Metazoa; phylum Chordata; class Mammalia; order Primates; family Pitheciidae; genus Cheracebus; species Cheracebus regulus. The sequence continues at coordinate 9,661 of CAUYQU010059209.1, forward strand.
ATTGTCACATTTCACATGATATTTTACTATGTCCTGGAAAATATCCTTCCTATTTTCAAGTTTATTCATTGACTCATAGGTGTCAGGATTTAAGACAGACCAGCCCAGAAATTGAGTCAAAGACTGAAAAAGAAAGAAAGGAGAAATAAGAGACAGAACACTCAAGTTTAATCTTGGCTCTAAAACTTACAGCAAGAGTCTCTAGGCCTCTGTTTTCTCAGCTGCAAAATGGGCTTGACAAGCTGTGTGCTGCCCACCTTGCAGAGTTCTTATAAGGCTAAGATAAAGGAATGGATGTGATCACACTTTAAGTAAAGCACTAACATACATAAAGCATCATCCTTATGTGTAATAACTTCACAAAAAGAGAATGTGTTTTTGCATATGTGGGGATAGGGGATATATAGGAACTCTGTACTTTTTTGCTCAATTTTGCTAAGAACCTAAAACTACAAAAGCAGAGTGTTTTATTTTTTTATTTTTTAAAAAGCAGAGGTTTTTTTTTTTAAATCTTTATGTTTTTTTGAGATAGGGTCTTGCTCTGTCACCCAGGATGGAGTGCAATGGCATAATCATGGCACACTGCAGCTTTGACCTCTTGGGCTCAAGTGATCATCTTGCTTCAGTCTCCTGACTAACTAGGACCACAGGTATGCCCCACCATGGCTGGAAAATCTTTTTTTTTTTTTTTTTCTTTTAAGAAATGGGATATTGTCCTGTTGGCCAGGCTGGTCTTGAATTCCTGGATTCAAGTGATTCATCTGCCTCAACTTCCCAAAGTGCTGGGATTACAGGCATGAGCCACCATGCTCAGGTCGATTAAATTTTTTTAAAAGGAAATGTGGATTTCTCTGATAGCACATCAGTGCAGTACAGAAGTGAGAGTAAAGAAAGTGATTGATAAGGCTGAGTCAGGATTAGACCAACCAGGTTGCTGCCCCATGTAACACCCATCTCCCTCCACCCTCCACCAGCAAGCTGACTCTGAATCTCAGCAGCAAAAGACTTCCTGGCAAGCCATACCTCCATGAGGGTCTCATCCATTTCATCAAAGGGCTTCCCATCTTTACGATTGTAAAACGTGGCCACCCCAACAATTTCTTCCTTCTTGTTCACAATCGGCATCGAAAGGACATTTTTAATCATCCATCCAGACTCATCCAGAGGCTCTTTCTACAAGAGAAGGGCGATGATGATAGATTTCACACTACATCATGACCCTGATTGGCTGAGAGGGGGAGGTGGCAAGAGGATGGAGTTTGTTGGATTTTGCATGATTTGAGTCACCCATAACTACCATGAGAAATAACCCATCTGGTTGGAATTCCCTAAGCCAAGTAGCCATTTTGTGTTCGCCCCTCAGATGTGAGGGCCAGTGGGTGTCAGGCAGTGTGTTGCAGGCTGAGGATGTAATGATGTGCAGAAACTGGCTTGAAAGGGCAATGCTATGATTCTTATAACTTTGAATTAATAACCTAGATATAATCTGCACTTTTTGCCTCTTACCCTGACTTCCTGTGTTACTTTTAGTACTTGATTTTCTCTCCTGGGGCCTCAATTTTCTCCTCTATAGAATGGAAAGAATATGTGTCTAACGGAACAGATGAAGTTCTTGATCAATTATAAGATTCCTTTGGAGAAGCCAGGCATGGTGGTTCATGCCATTGAGATGGCTCAGCCATTGTGCATGGCCCAACCTATGTTTCTTAAAAATGTTATTCAGGGGCTGGGTGCGGTGGCTCATGCCTGTAATCCCAGCACTTTGGGGGGCCAAGGTGGGAGGATCACCTGAGGTCGGGAGCTCGAGACCAGCCTGACCAACATGGAGAAACCCCATCTCTACTAAAAATATGAAATTAGTCAGGGGTATGGTGGTGCATGCCTGTAATCCCAGCTACTTGGGAGGCTGAGGCAGGAGAATCACTTGAACCCAGGAGGTGGAGGTTGCGGTGAGCTGAGATCATGCCACTGCACTCCAGCCTGGGCAACAAGAGTGAAACTCTGTTTCAAAAAAAAAAAAAAAAAAAAAAAAAAAGTTACTCAGGCTACTTTGTGGAGAATGAGTTGGAGGAGGAAGACCAGAATCTGAAAACAAGATTAAATTTGCTTTACTAACGTAGTTCAACACAATCCAGTGGATGACTTCAGTAAAGACCACGTTCTGCTGCGGTTGTGGTCAGGTTAGCAACTCTCAGCAAGTCTTCGGGCTTGTCATATTGATGTGGTCAAAATCACATCACATGTAGTCCAGTTTTCACTTTGGAACTATTTTCTCTCTAAGCTTTTTCATAATGTTCTTGAAGGAGTAAAAACATAATTCTGATTTTTCTGAGCCATTTTTGTTTCCTTCTGAATTATTTCCTGATTGATAATGATTTGTTTTTCTTTTATTTGTTTAGCCTAGCATGCTAAACCAAATCAATATTGACAGGGCCCTGGAGCTGAGGATGTCAAGAAAGATAAGACCCAACCTTGACCAAAGGAAGCCACATTTTACTAAGAGGAATTAGTCTGACACAGAGGCAAGGACAATAAAAGATGAAGTAAGGAAAACACATAAGAGACACAAGTTCCTTGGTGTGCCTTTCCAGGCCCTGCAAAATCTGACCTCTGTCCACCTCTCTAGAATCTTCTCTCATCAGTCTCCCCCTCAGCTTCTCACTCAGATTTCTTAGCTTATTCTAGTTCACCCCAATAAGCCATCTCTTTCCTGCAATCTTCTCCCCTTTCTCTATTGCCCATATATAAGTTTTGGGGGCACATTTCTTGACTCCTTCCAGATTGAGTCAGAATCTCCAGAGAGGTTACCTCCTCTCTCCTGCTGCCCTTCTCCTAACCACCACTTCGTGCCTCTTTCCCCAAGCAATCATGAGCTTTATGGAGACAAAGACTATGCCTGTCTGGTCCACCACTGTAGCAAGTGTAATGTTTTGCCAACACCATCACAGACGATATCCTCCACAAAACATTTCTTTAAAAAAAAAAAAAAGACAAAATCAAATGGAAGGTCCAGTGTGGTGGCTCACACCTGTAATCCCAGCACTTAGGGAGGTCGAGGTGGGTAGATCACCTGAGGTCAGGAGTTTGAGACCAGCCAGGTCAACATGGGGAGACTTAGTCTATACTAAAAATACAAAAAATTAGCTGGGTGTGGTGGCAGGCACCTGTAATCCCAGCTACTTGGGAGGCTGAGGCAGGAGAACTGCTTGACCTCAGGAGGCGGAGGTTGCAATGAGCCGAGATCGCACTACTGCACTGAAGCCTGGGGGACAGAGTGAGACTCTGTCTCAAAAAAAAAAAAAAAATCAAATGGAATATGAAACAATATTCCATAAAAATTCCAAGGAGAGAGAAATGATATTCAGCCAGAGAATAAAACTTAATAGAAGTGATAGCATTTGAGGTTGTCATTGAAAGGCAGAGAGGATTTCAACATCTCTTTCCTGCAATCTTCTTCCCTTTCTCTGTGGCTCATACATAAGTTTCACAGGAGATGGTAGAGCAGGATTTGAGCAGGAGATGATGGGGAACAGCATAAGCAAAGGTGCGGAGGCCAGTCAGGCACAGTGGTGAACTCCTGTAGTCTAGCTGATTGGCAGGCTGAGGCAGGAGCTTTGCTTGAGCCCACCAGGTTGAGGCTGCAATGAGCTATGATTGCACCACTGCACTCCAGCCTGGGCAACAGGGTGAGATCCACTTTTAAAAAAAAATGGGCAAAGAAAACAACAACAACAAAACACCTGGCAAAGTGGCATTTTGATTACATTTATTGAAATACAACTTTAATGTCTGAATCTGATCGTGAAACTTTGGAACTTTTGTATATTATATATTGTACATCTTGTGGTGGGGCAGAGGGGATAGATTCTGAGGCCAGAAAGCAAAGGATGTGAATGTTAAAACTGAATAGGACCTTGACCTTGGAAATTACCTGGTTAACCCCGTCCCCATTTCCACTGGCACAGGACTTTTCTCCTGTCACAGGTTCACTTTGTTGAGGCTGCTTCCCAGCAGAGTAGGTGGATTCTAATGTATTCTAATGCTCTTTGAGTAGGGAAATAAAATCATATGACTAAGACAGCAATAAAAAATGACTTACCTGAAATGCAAAAAAGTCCTCCGCAGGTGCATTCATGATGTTGCAAATCTGAGAGCCGTGAAGGGGAATAATGAAGGTGTGATTAGGCCAGATAGAGTGCCCAGTGAAGCACTGCATACCATCTTCAAAAACACCATGTCCTTGCCCAAGGCATTCACATTCTTTTTATCAAATAGACATAGTTGAGAAAATTTGGAATTATTGACTGAGGCTACTAGATAGAAAGGTCACCCTATAAACATTACTTTTTACAATTTGCTCCACTTTTTTCTAAACTTTGAAAAAGTTAAGGCTACATCTTGTGATTACTAGTAGCTGGAGAGTATCCCATTTTGTTGTTGCCCTTTTCTTGCTTATTTGGGTTGTATCCATGGTCTTTAAGTTAATATAAATACCAGCCCAGCCAATGTGGTGAAACCCTGTTTCTACTGAAAATACAAAAATTAACCAGGATGGTGGCACATGCCTGTAATCCCAGCACTCTGGAGATTGAGGCAGGAGAATCACTTAAACCTGGGAGGCAGAGGTTGCAGTGAGCCGAGATCAAGCCACTGCACTATAGCCTGGGCGACAGAGTGAGAACCTGTCTCAAAAAAAAATTAATTAAATTAAATTATTATAAATAATGCTACTCTAAATATATTTGACTCAACTACATTTGGGTTCTGTTCTGTTTGTTTGGGCAGGTAGGGGTTTTTCCTTGGAGTATAAATCCCAAAGTAGAATAATGAATGAAAGGTGTTGTAGCTCTGGTTCTATATGGCTAGATTCCTCTCCTGAAAATTGGGTCAGTTGACCCTGCTGGTAAGGGATCAGATGACACTTATCTGATCTCCCCAGAGCACTATGGGGCCACTGTGTACGGTTATGTAGTATGTCAATTGCAGGCAAGCATCTGGCCTAGGGGCGACTGGGAGCTGAAATCCAGCCTGTGTCAGCTTGCAGCGCCATGACCCCTACCTTTCTCTAGTCATCCGTTGAGAAATGGTTTCTTCTAGTTCTCAAAAAGGCACCACCTGGACTTGCAGCAACCTGCCTGACAACACAGGAGTGGGCTGTCTGTGGTCTCAGAGAGTGGGCTGTCCCTGCTCCTGTCTGAGGACTGACTGCTCACTGCACCAGGCTTCTGACCTCTCCTTCCACCAGTTCTCAGTTGCCATCATTGTCTCCTGACCTTATAGCTCTTTGAGGGCTCTTTCCTCTCATCTGTGAGCATGCTGGAGTCTCTCTCATGCTTGAAAATGAAATCCTTCCTGCATCCCTCATGGTCCCCATAGCAACCACCCAGGCATTCTCTTTCCTTTTGCATTCTTTCTCTTCCCATTACCTATTCACTACTCAGCAAACCACATGCTGGTTCTGCTTCCAACTTGCCACCAAATCCATTTTCACAGGGGTCACCAATGACCTCTTCAGGCCAAACCCAATGGGGGTTTTCAGTTCTTATCTCAGCAGTTCACTCTGCAGCATATCATCATCTCTCTCCCTGCTGAAACTTTCTACTTCCTTGGTTTCCATGACACTGCCCTCTCCTGGGTCTCCAAACACCTCTGAACCTCCCTTCTGTTTCTCCATCACACACTCCTCTTTCTCCGCCCACTCTGTAGAGGCCAACATCCTCCAATATTGCACCCTGGGTCCACTGCCTGTCTCCCTCTCCCTAGGTGGCTTCCTCTACACTCATAATTTCAAAAACCATCTGGTCCTGATATCTTCCAGATCTCTGTTTCCAACACTCTTCTCTCTCCCTGGCATCCGAATTGTCTCTTCATCTACCTACTGGACATCTGCTCCTAAAAAATGTCACAGTTTCTTGTGTGACACTGAAACTTGTGTGTCTGAAACTGACCTCGTCATCTTACATCCAAGCCTGATGACAGCACACTATCCATCCAGGCTAGATGCCTGAAATTAGCTTTGACTCCTCTCTTCCCTGCTCTGCCCGACAATCAATCACAAAGCCCTGCCAGCCTCATTCTCTCAATATTAGACCTGACCCATTATTCCCTTCTTGAGTTCTTGCCTCTGTCAAAGTTGTTGCAGGTATTAAATTTAGGTAGTGCCTGACTTAGTGTAAGCACCCAGTGGCTGTTAGCAAGAATCATAGTATTTTTGTTTTTTTTTTTTTGAGATGGAGTTTCACTTTTGTTGCCCGGTCTGGAGTGTAGTTGACATAATCTTGGTTCACTTCAACCTCTGCCTCCTGGGTTCAAGGGATTCTCCTGCCTCAGCTCCCAAGTAGCTGGGATTACAGGCATGTGCCACCATGCCCAGCTAATTTTGTATTTTTAGTAGAGACAGGGTTTCTCCATGTTGGTCAGGCTGGTCTCAAACACCCGACCTCAGGTGATTCGCCCACCTCGGCCTCCCAAAGTGCTGGGATTACAGGCATGAGCCACCATGCCCAGTCAAATGATAGTATTCTTTACCCCACCTGTCTTTGTTGAAATTCTCATCGCCTCTTACTTGAATGATGCTCTGGTACTTTGCCTGCAGTCCTAGTCCTTCAGATTCACTTTCCAGGAAGCTGTGAGAGTTATCTTTCTTTTCTTTCTTTGTATTTATTTCTTTTAGAGACAAGGTCTCTCCCTGTTGCTCAGGCTGGAATGCAGTGGTGCAAAAATCATAGCTCACTGCAGCCTGGAACTCCTGGGCTCAAGGGATACTCCTGTCTGAGACTCTTGAGTAGCTGGGACTGTGGGCTAATTTTTTGTAGAGACGGAGTCTTGCTGTGTTGCCCAGGCTAGTCCCAAACTCCTGGGGTCAAGTGATCCTCCTGGCTCAGCCTCCCAAATGTTGGGGTTACAGGCGTGAGTCACCATGCCCTGCCAGAGTTATCTTTCTAAAATGAAAATTGACTATGTTCATCTCCTGCTTGTCTACCTGTCACCTGTAGATTAAAGTCCCACCTTTTATGGATGAACATGGTGGTTCACACCTGTAATCCCAGCACTTTGGGAGGCCGAAGCGGGTGGATCACTTGAAACCAGGAGTTCAAGATCAGCCTGGCTAACATGGCAAAACCCCTTCTCTACTAAAAATACAAAAAATAGCTGGGTGTGGTGGCACACGCCTGTAATCACAGCTATTTGGGAGGCTGAGACAAGAGAATCACTTGAACCAGGGAGGCAGAGGTTGCATGAGCCAAGATCACACCACTGCATTCCAGCCTGGGCAACAGAACAAAACACTGTCTCAAAAAAAAAATTCCACCTTTTAGATAAGGCATCCAAGGCCTGCTGTAATTTAACCCCTTCCTCCCTCTTGAGCCTCATCTTTTGCTGTCTTCCTGTCTCAGCTCTAATACTTCAGCCACACTTAACCACACACAGCTCTCTGCTCCAGGACTCCATGCCCATGTTGTTTGCCCATGTTCTTCCTTCCACCTGGAACCTACTTTTATGACCCCAGCTGCCTAAGACCTATTTATTTTATTTTACTTAATTAATTAATTTATTTTTGAAATGGACTCTCACTCTGTTGCTCAGACTGGAGTGCAATGGTGTGCTCTCAGCTCACTGCAACCTCTGCCTCCCAGGTTAAAGTGATTCTCCTGCCTCAGCCTCCTGAGTAGCTGGGACTACCAGCACTCGCCACCACGCCCAGCAAATTTTTGTATTTTTAGTAGAGATGAGGTTTTGTCATGTTGGCCAGGCTGGTCTTGAACTACTGACCTCAGGTGATGCACCTGCCTTGGCCTCCCAGAGTTCTAGGATTACAGGCAGGAACCACTGTGCCCAGCCAAGACTATGCACCTTTCCACCTAATGATTATTTATCTGTGCATTTGATATTTCCTCAAATGCCAATTCTCTGTTCATTCATTTAGACCAATTGCCAACTGAATTGAGAGAAACAAGAGAATCAGGTTTTTTGAGAGCCACACTGCCATTATCTTTTCCACCCTCTTGATCTGAAATCCTTCCACTCTTCCTATCACCTGATCCAAAACTCTCCCCCTTGAAAGTTGTTTTACTTACCAGGCCATTTTGGGCAACATAAGTGGGGAGCCCGCTTACTAAAGCCCAGTGGTCAGGAGGTGGATTCCTGTGAAGGCCAAAGACAAATGGTGACTCTCAATGCAGGGACAGCTGGATTCAAGACTAAAATCTGGACCTTTGCCCTCCCTCTGCTCTCAAATGGCTCTTAGCACCTACCCCTGACCACACCCAAAATGTTGGCCAACCATCTTAATGTCCAAATCTAGACATAGAGAAAAGGGTGGTAAATACAACATTTTACTGACTGCCTACCAAGTTTCACTCTCCAAGAAAACAGTCAGCATTAATTCTACAGATAGTTATTGGCTGCGGAGCAGAAACCAATACCATCACTTCCCCCATAAAGTTAGAAGCTACTAACACTACGTAGAGAGTGAAAAAATTCATCTATGAAGAATTCCTACCATGTACTAAGCACTAAGCTAAGTGCTTTATGTATTTATCCCTCACAATACCATAACTTTGTGTATTATTTTTGCTTGTTTGTTGTGAGAAAAAAACATACACATAAACACACATTAAAAACTTCACCAATCATTAGAAATGAACATTTATAAAACCACATGGACATCAAGAACAGCGTGGTCAGCTCCTTCGGAGCCCTTGACCTTTCCCCGCAATCATAACCTTCTCCCCAACCCCAAAGGTAACCATTACTCTGGAATTATGCTAAATTGCATTCTAGCTTTTTTGTAGAGTTTTACCTCCTAAGCACGTTTTCCTGTACCTGTTAGTTTAATTTTGCCTGTTTTTCAACTTCATTTAGATGGAACCATACAATATATATTATTCTGTCTGGCTGCTTTTTCATGTTGCTGTAATTCATCCATCTTACTGACTTACAGTTTTCCCTATACTATTGTGACACAATTTATCCATTCAGCTGTTGGTGGACATCCCCCTTCCCCCCAGTTAGGGGCTCATATAAACAGTGCTGCCATGAACATTGGTGCATACGTGCTCTCAATTCTACATAGTGTATTTCTATGAGTAGAAATACTGGGTCATAAGATGTTCATATCCTCAACTTTACTAGATTAAGGCCAAACTGTTTTCTAAAATGACTGTACTGATTTACATTCCCATCAGTGATGCATTAGAGTTTCCTTTGTTCTACATCTCTGTCAATACTTAGTATTTTCAGACTCTTAAATGATAGTCCTTCTGGTGAGGTCTAATGGCATCTCATCATAGTTTTCTTTCATATTTCTCTACAAAATTAATAAAATGGAGTAACCTCCATAAATGTATTTGTCATTTGCATTTTTTTGTGTAAAATTCCTCTGTTCATATCTTTTATTTATTTTTTAAAATTACTTTTAAATTTACTTTTACTCATTTTTCTATAGTGTTTTCTTTTTATTGATTTGTAGGAGATCTTTATATGTTCTCTCTCTTTTTTCTCTTTAAAGAGACAGGGACTCACTCTGTCACTCAGGCTGGAATGCAGTATCCAGACTCAACTGGTCTTGTGACCTCCCCTAGGAACTGACTCACTGCAAGAAGACAGTTTCAATCCCCTATGATTTCATCCTCAACCCAACCAATCAGTCAGTATTCCCCACCCCCTAGCCTCCTGACCACCAAACTATCCTTGAAAAACCCTGGCCTCTAAATTCTCAGGGAGGTAGATTTGAGAATTATCTCTGGTTCTCTTGCTCAGCTGCCTTGAAATAATTAAACTCTTTCTTTGCTGCAACTCTTGCTATTCTCAGTGTATTTATTGTTTTTCTGGGCAGTGGGCAAGAAGAACCTGTCAAGCTGTACCATAGAGATGGTGGCGGGGGGCCGGGGGGGGAGTCTCACTATGTTGCCCAGGCTGGTCTCAAACTCCTGGCCTAAAGTGATCCCCCTACCTAGGCCTCCCAAAGCACTAGAATTACAGGCATGAGCCACTGTGCCTGGCCCTATATGTGTTTTTGATATGATCCTTTGTCAGTTATTTGTGTTATAAATATATATTCGTGCATCATGACTTGCCTTTCTACTCTTTGTAGTAACCAGTCTCCTAGATGACCCTCAGTGACTCTCACTTCCATGTATAGTTCCCTCCAACAATGAATCAAAGCTGTTCTCTATGAACCAAAAGAATATGGTGGAGATGAATGTGCTACTTTGAAACCAGATTATGAAAGGCATTGTAGCTTTCACCTGCTCGCTCTGAGGAAGTCAGCCCCCAGGCCATGAAGTAACTCAAGTTGCCCTCTGTAGAGGCCTATGTGAAAAGGAACTGAGGCCTCCTGCCAACAGCCAGCATCAACTTGCCAGCCATGTGAGTAAGTTATTTATTATTATATATTATTTTCCTCCAATTCCAGGACAGCTTTCAGATGACTGCAGCCCACACTCATATTTGACCTCAACCTCATGAACTACCTCAAGCTAAAACTGCTCAGTTAAGCCACACTTGAATTCCTGACCCACAGAATAAAGAATAATAAATAATAATAAGAGGCTGGGTGCAATAGCTCACACCAGTAATCCCAGCACTTTGGGAGACCCAGGTGGGCAGATCACCTAAGGTCAAGAGTTCAAGACCAGCCTGGCCAACATGGTGAAACCCTGTCTCTACTCAAAAAAAAAAAATTACAAAAATTAGCCAGTCATGGTGGCGGGTACCTGTAATCCCAGCTACTAGGAAGGCTGAAGCAGGAGAATCACTTGAACCCAGGAGGCAGAGGTTTCAGTGAGCCGAGATCACGCCACTGCACTCCAGCCTGGGTGACGAGAGCAAAACTCCATCTCAAAAATAATAATAATAATAATAAAGAGAGATAATAAATCTTTATTGATGTTTAAGCCACTAACTTTTGGGACAGTGTGTTATGTAGAAATAGATGAACTAATATACTCTCAAATGGTATATTTTGATATAAATAGACATTCTTGTTCTTATTGTGGTCAAATATATCAATATTTTTGTTTATTTGTTTTGAAGTCTTATTAAAAATTTTTTTATCCCAAGGTCATAGAGCTATTTTATGTTATGTTATGTTATTTATTTATTTATTTTGAGATGGAGTCTCGTTCTGTCACCCAGGCTGGAGTGCAGTGGCACAATCTTGGCTCACTGCAACCTACGCCTCCTGGGTTCAAGTGATTCTCCTTCCTCAGCCTCCCAAGTAGCTGGGATGACAGGTGCCTGCCACTACCCCTGGATAATTTTTGTATTTTTAATAGAGACCGGGTTTCACTGTGTTAGCTGAGCTGGTCTCAAACTCCTGACCTCTGGTGATCCACCAGCCTCAGCCTCCCAAAATGCTGGGATTACAGGCATAAGCCACTGCGCCTGGCAGTGTAATTTACTTTTGAGGGAGAAATCACATTTATTTTTTTTCCGTATTGGTACCCATTTAAACAAGTATAATTTATTTGAAAGACCATTCATTCTTCCATTGCTTTAAAATGGCACCTTTGTCATAAATGAAGTGGTTATATACGTGTGAGTCTGTTTCTGGCTGTTTGTTCTGTTCCCTGGATATATTCCCAGGCTGGTCTCAAACTCCTGAGCTCAGGCCATCTACCTGCCTCAGTCTCCCAAAGTGTGAGGCTGGTGTGAGCTATCATATCTGGCCTGAAATTCTCTGTAAAGATTAAGAAAATTTTCCTCTATAATGATGATTATGTCATTTTTCTCTTAATGGCAAATTATATAGGTTGATTTTTCTAACGTTAAACCAAGTCTGCATTCCTGGAATAAATTCAACTGGCTAATTATGTGCAATCTTTTATATATTATTAGTCATTATTTAGTCATTCAGAATTTCAGAAATGTCAAAGAATAGAAAACCGCATATTAAAATCAATGAAAGGTGATGTATTTCTTTCTTATGCAGCCTGGCAATCTTTGTCATTTAACTGGAACATCTAGTTGATTTATATATTTTTTAAATTATTGGCCAGTGCCTAAGCTCATGCCTATAATACCAGCACTTTGGGAGGCTAAGATGGGAGGATTGCTTGAGCTCAGGAGTTTGAAGAGGCCAGCCTGGGCAACATAGTGAGACCCCATCTCTGTTACCAAAAAAAAAGAAAAAAATTATTAGCCAGGCATGGTGGCTCACACCTGTAACCCCAGCACTTAGGGAGGCAGAGGAGGGAGGATCACTTGAACCCAGAAGTTTGAGACCAGCCTGACAACATAGTGAGACCTTTTCTCTATAAAACACTTACTAAATAAATTCAAATAATTGATATATTTGAATTTGAACTTCACCTTAATATGTACATTTTATTTTCCTACCTGCTCTATGTTCTTCTCTCCTTCTTTCTCTCTCTTTTTTAGTGACAGGGTCTCACTATGTTGCCCAGGCTGGAGTACAGTGGCTATTCACAGGTGCAATCATAGCTCACTGCAGCCTCAAACTCCTGGGCTCAAACAATCCTCCTGCCTCAGCCTCCCGAGTAGCTGAAACTACAGACAGTGCATCCACACCCAGCATCTATGTTCTTTTATTTTGAACTTTTATTTTGCCTTTCTTTGGTTTGATTAGTCATTCATTTACTGTTCAGTGTTCCCCTCTGTTAGTGTGGATGGCATATACTGTGAGAGCCTTTCCAGTGCTTACAGATATCTGGCTGTCTATCCTGGGCACAAGGTCAGATTGCATTCCCTAACCACTCAAGTAAAGTGTGGTCATGTAACTAGCTTTGGCCAATAAAATGTGAGTAGAAGTGCTGTGTGTCACCTCCAGTTGGAGATTATAAGAGCCAATGTGTGTTTTTCCTTTCTTCTCTGTGGCAGTCTATCTTGCAAGGTTCAAAATGTGGCTGCTTTATCAGCCTTGGTTCCTGCATGACTACAACCCACACGTCATACCTCCAACCACACCTGCTGGTTGCAATTCACACATAGTGGGATGGTGAAATAAATTTTAGTTCTTTATACACTCAAGTCTCAAGGTCTTGTTACAAAAGCAGAGCCTAGCCTATCTTGGCTGAAACAAAGATTTGTGTCAGAAACAGGGTGCTGTCATAACAAAAAACCTAAAATTAGAGATAGGTTAGGGACTGGGTGGTAGGTAGCCTCTGAGTGCTATCGGAGACCAGTAGGATGTGAAGCTGGTCAAGCAGAGACAAACTCGGAAAATTGTGACCTGGAACCATTTAAGAGACAGATAATGAGTTCATAAGACTGTGGCTCTAAAAGCTAGAAAAAGGGCTAGAAAACAGAAGTGTTGAAGAGTATTTGAATTTCACCTTAATATGTACATTTTATAAGGTGGAAAACAGAAAAGACGTGCTTTAAAAGAGAATAAGGGAATCAGGTGGGGTGCAATGGCTCACACCAGTAATCCCAGCACGTTGGGAGGTCAACTTGGGCGAATCACTTGAGGTTAGGAGTTCGAGACCAGCCTTGTCAACATGGCAAGACCTCATTCTACTAAAAATACACAAATTAGCCAGGTGTGGTGGTGCTCGCCTGCAATCCCAGCTACTCGGGAGGCTAAGGCAGGAGAATCGCTTGAACCTGGGAGGTGAAAGTTGTAGTAAGCCGAGATTGGGCCACTGCACTCCAGCCTGGGAGACAGAGCTAGACTCCATCTCAAAAAAAAAAAAAAGAGAGAGAATAGAATAAGGGAATCAGTCTTTATGCAGGCAGGAATAAAGAAATAGAGACAACCTAGAATTTGAGGAACTTGAGGCAACTTCTGATCCTCACCAGTAAGAGATAACCCTGAGAACTTGTTTATCTGGGTGACGGGATAATTAGAGTTTGGTCTGATGCCCAAACTGAATGGCCTATCACATCCACCTTTTGAGGATTAAGGTGGCATACAGTAAATCCCTTCTGTTGGACAAAATTGCTGTGAGAGATGAGACTAAAGGTGTGGCTCTCCCACAGAACCTAATTACAGCTTTAAGGCTTCAGCAATTGAGTTGAGAAAGAGAGCCATGTCTCAAGACAGAACCGTGGATGTGGCTCTTAGCACATGGAGAGGATTCAGAGAAGAAGGTAACTAGGTTTTTGAGAATCATCTACCGACCAAGAAAGTATAAGCCTATATTTTAAAAGTTTGCAACTGTTCAAATCTTCTAATGGTCATTGAGTCCCAGCTACACAGACACAGCACTGAGAGCATTCTTTCCTTTTCTTTTCACTGTCCTCCTCGGTCACCCATGAGAGGACACTGACAACAGGCTTTCCGTGGGTGCTGAGTCAGTTCCTTTGCAGCTTCCTGCTTTTGCTTTGCCTCCTTCATGTACTGGACGAGTAGTACTGCAGAAAACAGTTGAAAATCCCTGATTTCATCACAGTCTCATTCTATACATGGGACCCTGAGGTCTAGACAAACCACTTACTGGCACTGGATGTGAGACTGGGACTCAGAGCACCTGACTCACATTCTGGCCCACTGTGGGCCTCATCAAGGCTCTGATCAAGTCTTCCCCCTACTTGGGGCTCACTTCCCACCCTCTGAGTCTCTCTACCGTCTCATGCTGCCTCCTTCCCGCTCTCCCTGCCTCTAACAAACTGTGGGGCCTCATTGGATTTGGTCAGTGTTGATCTTGGAATGAGTATCTTTTGGAAGTTCGTAATGTACCCGCAGTTTTCCATGTTTTGAGATGTGTTAAAATAAAAGCTATAGGAGGCCCTTGTTTTGGACGAAGCTCTGCACTAAGCTGCAATAAACCAGACTAAAAATCAGCACGGAGTCACCCGCGATAATGTTCCACCTCACCAAACCTAAACTAAGTTGTTTTCTGATGCTGTTAGCAATTGGAAGAGAGGTAAAAGCCCAATTTCCCAAAAAGACCAGTTCCAATCCTTAATAGGCATGATAATGAAGTTCCTTTGCTTTAATCCTTACACCAAAAAAAAAAAAAAAAGGTAGCAGTAACCTGATATTAATCAGTTAGTTTTCCATTGTTCTATCTCCCTCTCCCACCTTATAAAAGTATCTTTAAAATGACTACCATGTTCTTTGATCTTTGCTTGGCTTTCTTCAGCTCTTCTCTGTCTATAAAGCCAACCTTATCAGAACACTTAGGTATTTTATGGAATGAAGTGTTGCCCAATTCTAGGATCACCGATAAAACCAACTGAGATCTTTAAGCTAAATTTGTTATCGTTTTGTCTTTTGACAGGTGAAACTTACGGGATTACTTTGATGTCTTCTTTGCCATGTAGGATGTAGTCAATGACCTTGTAAAAGTTAATTTCCTGGCAAGAGAAAGAAAAATTATACCTTTTTTTAAAGACAGGGTCTTGCTTTGTTGCCCAGGCTGGAGTGCAATGGCGTGATCTTGGCTCACTGCAACCTCCACCTCCCAGGTTCAAGCGATTCTTCTGCCTCAGCCTCCTGAGTAGCTGGGATTATAGGCGCACACCACCACGCCCAGCTAATTTTTGTATTTTTAGTAGAGACAGAGTTTCACCATATTGGCCAGGCTGGTCTTGAACTCCTGACCTTGTGATCCGCCCGCCTTGGCCTCCCAAAGTGCTGGAATCACAGGCATGGGCCACCGCACCCGGCCAAAAAATTGTACCTTTAGGAGTCAAATAAAAGTTCAACAGGAGTAAGTTCCTGAAACACACTTTGTTATTTTACCATCATATGCCCTGTGGTTTTTGTTGTTGTTTTAATAAATTGGTGTTTTTATTGATATATAGTAGTTGTACATATTTTGCCCCATGATTTACAGAAAGCGTCAAGCCTGGCCATAACTCCAGGGATGTGCCTGGGCTGCCTTCTGGTGCTCCTTGTCCTCTGCTGACTCTCAGGATTCAGCATGCTCCACCTTGGAGCCAGCTCACAGTGACCAGGCAGGGTTTGGAATCTGAGGCTGGGAAGAGAGATAGGAAATTCTCCAAGAGGATCTGGAGGTTGAGTGTGTGCAAGTTGATCACACAAACTGGGACATTTTTGTCATACCCAAATAAAAGAGAGTGGAGAAGCCAGGGGGCAAAAAAGTACTCAGGACACATAGCTTTGTTCTCAGAACGTCATTCTCTGCATGCCCGGTGCTTACACCACCTGCTGTAACTCAAAACCAGTTTTATCTGATAGTTGCTGATATAACTTGCTGCAGCTCTAAGATTAACTTTACCCACCGTCATCACTCATCAGTCAAAACTTGCCAGCTCCCTAGACCCTTACTAGTGTCGATGAACTTTCTCAAAGAGTAATATCTCTCTTTTTTCTTTAGACACAGGATCTTGTTCTGTTACCCAGGCTGCAGTGCAGTGGTGCAATCATGGCTCATTGCAGCCTTGAATTCCTGAGCTCACGTGATCCTCCTGCCTTGGCTTCCCAAAGCACTGGGATGACAGGCATGAGTCACCATGCCCAGCCTCATTTCTCTTTTTTTATAAAACTTTCTACCTTCTCTTTGTTCCTTGGACATACAAAGACTACTTAGTCTGCGTGTATGCCCCGAATTTGCAAGACTTCCTTTGCCCCAAAACATTAGAGATTCATCTCTGCATTTTAATTTTGACTTTGGTAAGTGCAGGAAGAAAGAGATAAAGACACTGCCAGAATCTAGAAAGCTGGGGAAGTGGTCAAGAGGTTCCCATCCCATTTAAAATCAGAGCCAATCAGCCATCCTCCACGCAGAGTTCATCTCTATGGTATGGCCCCCTTTCTCCTTCATGCCTACCACTCGGCTGTTCTCTTTGCTGGGTCATCACTTCAGACCTAACTTCTCAATCATGCTTCATGCCTCCAAACTAACTTTCTACCTCTTCCATCTCTCCCACCTCCTTGCATCATTAAAATTCCCATTCTCTTAAAGTAGATCTCTTCAATTACATTGCTCTCTAGGATGCAATTTGATGTTGCCATGTGGCTCCATTCCCCTAGCGATCCAGGGGAGATTCTATTACCTTTTCCTTAGGTCCTCTGTTTGCCCAAGTGTGATGAGCAACTGTTTCATAAATGAGAAAGCTGAGACGCAGAGAGAGGAAAGGACTAGCTTGTGGCAAGACAGTGAACCCAAATCAGAACCTGGGTCCTTAATTCCCAGCTCAATGTCAGTGCTCCTCCTCTATGTCACTTCAGGTTAACAGCTTAGTGTTTTACTGTCTGCCTCACTGTCACCTTGAACAGGGTTGCTCAGAATGCAATCCCTGGACCAGTGCTAGTCTGCAAACTCTTTACTATTCCAGGAGAAGAAAAAACCAGAAACTGTGTGTGTGTGTGTGTATATATATATATATATATATATTTTTTTTTTTTTTTTTGAGTTGGAGTCTTGCTCTGTCCCCAGGCTGGAGTACATGTGCAGTGGCATAATGCAAGGTTTATATTTTGTCTGTCTTTACACTATTTTGTTTTTCTAGGAATATATTTTATCATATTTTTAGAAGTAGCAATCAAAACACATTGGAGTCGTGACTCACTCTCTTGAGTACACCCGCACTCCCCTTTCTTCAGTGTGTTTCTCACTAAAAAAAAAAAAAAAGAAAGAAAATTTTATTTAAAAAGAAAAAACAAACTGTTCCTTGACTACAGGTATTTTGAGAAGTACCTCCTTAGAGATTTCAGTGCAGATACCTGAGCTCCACCCCAAGCCTCGTGACTCATCTCCACAGAGAGGAATTCCTGAACCAGTTAAGGATGTCTGAAGGCCTGTTTGGTTGATAGGCAATCAGCAAAGGTGACCTTCCAACTCATAAGGGAGAGGCTCTGCTGCTCAAAGCCTCCTAGCATTGTGGCAGCTGCATGGACTGAGCACTTCCAGGAGGCAAGCTCTGCCTAAACAAAAGGCAGAAGCTAAGGCCGCTCCAATTGCATAGGCTACCCCCAGGGGTAGTGAGCTCCCTAAAATAGGAAGCATTCAAGGGGAAACTAGATGAATCCTGAAGCATAATAAATGAAATGGAGCTAAAACTAGACCTCGAGTGAGTCTCGGTTCTACTCTGTGTGTTCTGTGGGCCTCAGTTTCTCTGGCTGTGAAATGAGATCAGTGGTATGTGTTTGTTGCTGCTGTTGAGCAGCAGCTCTCTTTCCCCAAGAAAAGCATGGAAACCAATCACATAAAACCGTCCTAATGGAATCAGGGCCGGGCATAGAGAGGCCCTGCAGCTTTGCCCTCTCTCACTCCCTTTCCTGTCCTCTTCCTTTTTCATTAACCCCTGGTCAAGGCAGCTACTGTGGAACTCTAAGGTTCTAAGGACAATGGGGGAGAAAGAAAATGGTACTAGGTAATCCATAAAGTCCCTCCCAGCTACGATTCTAAGATTATGATTAGTTAGCAATAACTCTCAAAGATCAAAATAGACATATTCTTTGAGTTACATGTGGTAATGGAGCCTAGAGATATACTCCCAAATGTGGGTAAAAGCATTCTTTGCCCCATCTGGGGGTCTTAGCTAGACTGCTTTAAAAAGTCTAGAGAAGGGCCACTGTGCTCCAGCCCGGGCAACAGAGAGTCCATCTCAAAAAAAGAAATGGACATTTTTTTTGGAATCCCGTGAGAGAATCAATTTTCTTTCCCAAAAGTAACAAAAAGATCAGTGTACTTTGGGTAACTAGGCCTTTTTTTCCCCACACACTGTAGCTCAGTCAAGTTGTCTTTAAGGCCATATTCGTGTATTGGCTGGCCAAATTCACCAGCCTCCGGAAAGTCACGCCTGTAATCCCAACACTTTGGGAGGCCGATGTGGTTGGATCACGAGGTCAGGAGATTGAGACCAGCCTGGCCAATATGGTGAAACCCCGTCTCTACAGAAAATTAAAAAATTAGCTGGGTGTGGTGGCATGTGCCTGTAGTCCCAGCTACTTGAGAGGCTGAGGCAGGAGAATCGCTTGAACACGGGAGGTGGAGATTGTAGTGAGCCAAGATAGCGTCACTGCACTCCAGCCTGGAGACAGAACGAGACTCTGTCTCAAAAAAAAAAAAAAAAATGGAGATGATGTAAGGTCTCTTATTAGGAGTTAGTGGTACAGTGGATACCATGTTTCCAGAGTGAGTTCACTGAGCCTGTGCTGCTAGGGAAATATGACAAAATATACAGTTAAGTGGAAAATGCAAGGCACAAAATAGAGTCATAGCATTAATAGAGGGTGATGGTGGTGGTGGAATATGTATACTTCTCCATGAATATCTGGATATACATAAACATTCCTGGAAAGAGAGTTTGCTAACAGCAGTTGCTTTGCGGAGGCTGACCAGGAGGAAGTGGGGGCTTGATTTTGTGTGGAGTGAGCTTTTCACTGTGCTCATGTATTAGTTTTTCAACATACAAACAAATTTTCTTTTTTCATATTTTTTTATTTTGCTTTATTTTATTTACTTATTTACATTTTTTGAGACAGGGTCTCATTCTGTCACCCAGGCTGGAGTGCAGTGGCACAGTCTTGGCTCACTGGAGCCTCAGTTTCCCAGGCTCAATCCTCCTATCTCAGCTTCCAGAGTAGCTGGTACTACAGGCACGTGTCACCACACCAGGCTACTTTTTTAAAAAAATTTTTTTAGGTGGAGTCTCACTCTTGTTGCCCAGGCTGGAGTGAAATGGCGTGATCTTGGCTCACTGCAATCTCCCCCTCCTGGGTTCAAGCGATTTTCCTGCCTCAGCCTCTCTAGTAGCTGGGATTATAGATGCCCACTACCACACCTGGCTAATTGTTTGTATTTTTAGCAGAGATGAGGTTTCACTGTGTTGGCCAAGCTGCTCTTGAACTCCTAACCCCAGGCAATCCACCCATCTCAGCCTCCCAAAATGCTGCGATTACAGGCATGAGCCACTGTACCCAGACTTTATTTATTTATTTAATTAGAGACAAGGTCTAGCTTTGTTGCCCAGGCTGGTCTTGAACTCCTGGCCTTAAGTGATCCTTCAGCCTCAGCCTCCCAAAGTTCTGGGGTTACAAATTTTCTTAATTCTGGCAAAACAAATGTTCTTAAAAATATTTTTAAATAGTCAAGTTGTACCTTATAAACAGTTCTAGAAAGCAAAGGTGGCAGCATTATCCCCTAGGAGTTAAGTTTCTGCCTGGGAGGGGTGGGAGGCAGAGTTCCAGGACCTTCTTGACATCTTTGTCTTGCCTTAGGGCCACCTGTCCTTGGGCCCATGCTGCTCACTGCACTCCCAGCAGGCTCCGGGCTTCCTGGGCCTGGCTGCTGTCCTACCCAGGGATTCCCACGAGACTCTTTAGAAAGGTTAGGAATGGATATTTTTAGGCTGGGTGCTGTTGCTTATGCCTGTAATCCCAGCACTTTGGGAGGCCGAGGCAGGCAGATCACTTGAAGTCAGGGGTCTGAGACCAGCCTAGCCAACATAGTGAAACCCTGTCTCCACTTAAAATAAAAAAATTAGTTAGATGTAGTGATGGGCGCCTGTAATCCCAGCTACTCAAGAGGCTGAGGCAGGAGAATTGCTTGAACCCAGGAGGTGGAGGTTGCAGTGAGCTGAGATCACACCACTGCACTCTATTCTGGGCAACAGAGAGTCCTTTTCAAAAAAAGAAATGGACATTTTTTTTTTTTTTTTTTTTTTTTTTTTGGAATCCTGCAGGAGAATCCATTTTCTTTCCCAAAAGTAACAAAAAGATCAGTGTACTTTGGGTAACTAGGCTTTTTGGTTTTTTTCCATACACTGTAGCTCAGTCAAGTTGTCTTTAAGGCCATATTCATGTACAAATTCACCAGCCTCTACAAAGTCAAAACTGAGCCATCAAGAGTACCTTTGTTACCTTCTACCGGAGCAGCCGCCACAGGGGCTTTGAAAGAGCCACAAACACCCACTGAAATATACCAGTTTTTCAAAGACTGCTATTTTTTTTTCATGAAGCCTAATTAGCCTGTATAACTTTTAAATACTTAAAACATACAGACACCATTTTATTTTTAAAAGGAGATGAAGCAAGATGTAGCTGACATTGTGAGGCTTTAGACCTAACATTTCAGAATATCAGTTGGTTGGAATTCAGACTAAAGCTGTATTTCTAAGTGAATGTGGCAGAAAGAGCACGAGAGGGATGTTAGAAGGCAGAGGGAATGTTAAAGGGCCAAATTTTAGGCCAGATGTGGTGGTTTCTGCTTGCAATCCCAGCACTTTGGGAGGCCAAGGCAGGAGGATCACTTGAGGCCAGGAGTTCAAGACCAGCCTGGGCAACATAGCAAGACCTCATCTCTATATAAAAAATAAAATAAATAAAATAAATAAAAAATAAAATGCTGCAATTGGATGAGACCAGAGGTCAGAAACTATAATGCCTAGAGAGGTGTGATAAAAACAAAAATGAGAGCAGGGCACAGGTGTACATAAGAGAGAGTGGTGGGGGCTGGGAGCAAGACTAGCCTGGCCAACATGGTGAAACCCCCATCTCTACTAAAAATACACAAATTAGCCAGGCGTGGTGGCAGGTGCCTATAATCCCAGCTACTTGGGAGGCTGTGGCAGGAGAATCACTTGAACCCAGGAAACAGAGGTTGCAGTGAGCTGGGATTGTGCCATTGTACTCTAGCCTGGGTGACAAGAGCAAAACTTTGTCTCAAAAAGACAGAGTGATGGGGACTGTGGCGAACTAGAGAGCGCAGGCCATGTCCCAAGGAGACAGCTGTAACTCAGCTCCAATCAAATTTGCCCTGCTGGATTGTGGGTTCAGTTTTGATTAGTCATCCATCTTCTCAAAAGAAACTGAGAATTCAGATATTTATGGAAAAGACTTTGATTTTTAAGGGTTAGCCACCAATTTTCCAGCACTTTGGGCGGCCAAGGCAGGAGGATCACTTGAGCACAGGTGGTCAAGACCAGCCCAGGCAACATCCCAAGACCCTATCTAAGAGAGAAAGAGAGGAGAGAGAGAGAGAGAGAGAGAGAGAGAGAGAGAGAGAGAGAGAGAGAGAGAGAAGAAAAAAAAGAAAGAAAAAATACAAGAGAAAAAGAAAGAAAACAAAAATGTTAAAACCTATGTAGCCAAGCAAGTGTATCTATCAGCTAGAATGGGCTTTCTGGCTACCAATTTGTACATTATAGACTAGATATAAAGGTTTTCTCAGCTCATGCTGTCTGTAACTCTAAATTCCTGCAAGGTGAAGCCTTGAGTAGGTTGCTTGACCTTTCTGGGTCTCTTTCCTCAGCTGCGGAATGAGTATGTTGGTCCCTGTTTGGTCTACCCTACAGGTTACTGTGAAATCCCAGTAAGATATTAAACATTTTGCTTCTTGTTAGTATAGTAGGAAGGAAGGAAGGAAGGAAGGAAGGAAGGAAGGAAGGAAGGAAGGAAGGAAGGAAGGAAGGAGGGAAGGAAGGAAAGAAGGAAGGTAGGAAGGAAATAAGTAGGAAGGAAGGTAAGAACTTTGCAAATAATAGGACATGGGAATTGTGAGGAATTATTGTTGTTTTTTACTTTTTTTCTCTCTGTTGTTTTATTTTACTTTTAGCACCTGTCTGCTGTTGATCATGAGGGATTATTTGAACTTCAAGGGAGACAACCTAACTCAAAGACAAATACCTATACGATTAAAAAAAAAATGCCCTTCAACAGAGTTTACTGTGTCTTGCATTTGAATATACTAAACATCAGATCATATTGAAAAGGCCAGAGAGAACTTACTCTTCCATCCGGAGTCCTGGGACCAGAATAAGGTGGAACTTCACCCATGAGAACCGGCCACACATCAAAAAATTCCTAGGGATGAAAAAAAAACAATAATTGCATGTTTTGAAAAGAGATCAAGAAAAGGAGATTAAGAAGTCCCACCTATATGAGTCAGCTAACACTGAAATTTAGAAAGTGAGAAGAGCTCATGAAAACGAAACTTGGAAAGGCAGTAAGATTCACTACAGTTAGAAAATAGTCACATTTGCCCTTCAAAATATTGCTGAACTGGGCCTGTCTAGTCATTAGCCAAAAACACAGGAGCTGAATTGGGGCACCATCAGTGTTATTGGACATGAGAGGGAAAGTAGGGTCTCTATGGCTAAGAAATTTACCTTAAGACCATGCTAAGCACGTGCTCAAAGATTTAGCTAAAACAATGTTCCAAGCAGTATCATTTATAGTAGTGAAAAATTGTAAACAATCTAAGCGCCCAACAAGAAAGGACTTATTAAATCAATTACGGTGCATCTATTAACAATGATGTCACAGATGTGTGTGTGCTGATTGAAAAGATACCCATGATACACTGACAAGTGAAACATGTGAGAGGCTACAAAGAATATATCATGTGACCCTAATGTTCAATTATACATAGAAAATGTTGTGAACACATTTACAACAAAGTTTTTTTTTTTTTTTCTGAAACAAAGTCTTGCTCTGTTGCCCAGGTTGGAGTGCAGTGGCTCTATCTCAGCTCACTGCCACCTTCATCTCCTGGGTTCAAGTGATACTCCCGGCTCAGCCTCCCTAGTAGCTGGGATTATAGGCATGTGCCACCATATTCAGCTAATTTTTGTATTTTTAGTAGAGATGTGGTTTCACCATGTTGGCCAGGCTGATCTTGAACTCCAGACCTCAGGTGATCTGCCTACCTTGGCATCCCAAAGTTCTGGGGTTACAGGCGTGAGCTACCACACCCGGCCCACAACTAAGTATTAACAAGTGGTTTTCTCTGAGTGATTGGAGTCAGACTGTAATTTATTTAGGAATTTTTTTATAATAAGCTTTATTGCTTTTGTAATCAGGGAAAAATACTTTTGCAAATAAGAAAGAAAAAAAATCATGCTAAATATGGACAATAGACCTATATCTGGGATCCAATAAGAAAGCTAACTCCTGTAAGACAAGTGGCTGCTAAAGCAAAATACGCAGGTGCCTTAGCCTGAGGCTATCTCTGTTCTTCCAATTCCCATTAAGAATGAGTTCCTACAAAACAAACTGCAACCTCAGTAGGCAAACAAACCAAAACCCAATTTAAGAGTATATTATTGTAACAAATGGTCGAGTTTCAACCAATCACAGGCAGCCCAACTGATCCAACCATGCCCAAATGAGGCAAATGCCCTATTGTAGCAAATCATGTTATTTCTAGTTTTTAAGTCCATGTTCAGCTATAAAAGCTCACTGACCATGTTGTGCAGCAGAGCTCTTTGAACCTCTTCTGGTTTTGAGGGTTGCATAATTCATGAATTGTTCTTTGCTCAAATAAACTGTTGAATTTGTTTTGTCTAAAACTGGCCAAGGCTGGGTGTGGTGGCTCATGCCTATAATCCCAGTACTTTGAGAGACCAAGGCAGGTCGATCACTTGAGCCCAGGAGTTTGACACCAGCCTAAGCAATATGGCAAAACCCCGTCTCTACCAAAAATACAAAAATTAGCCAGGCATGGTGGTGTGTGCCTGTAATCCCAGCTACTCAGGAGGCTGAGGCAGGAGAATCGCTTGAACCCAAGAGGGGGAGGTTGCAATGAGTTGAGTTCGCACCACTGAACTCCAGCCCGGGTGACAGAGTGAGACCCTGTCTCAAGTAAATAAATAAATAACATAAATAAATAAAAGTAGCCAAGACACAGGCAGAGGGAGGAGGAAAAAGAGCCAGTAAAGGAGCTGCACGATCATGAAGCCTCAGGAAAGGCCAACTGCGAACCACACAGGCTCTTCTCTACTACTTCGTCATGGGTTTCCTTTGCGTATAGAGCTGCAAAGCTTGTGTGGAGTCAAGTCTGGGCCTGGCAGACGAGCTTCTATCCTCCAGTCCCCTCTCTGTTCATTACAGGGACAAACCGTGATCCGCTAGCACTGAGTAACAGTGGGTAGGATGCCAAGCCCTCCTCGTTCCTCTCATTTGAACATGTTTGCCATGGCGGTTTGCTTTTTCTAATATCCAGAGGAGCAGAAGGGAAGCCACATGAAATGCAGAGTACATATCTTTGCCCTTCTCCCCAGTTGAGCTCTTTTTCTAGACTACCAACAACAGGAAGAAATTCAATTCTAGATGAAAATTTAGAAAAAAAATTTTAATGGACAAAAATATAACAAGGCCCTACCTGAGCCCCACAACCTGCTTGCCACTAGGTATACACAGGTGAATAAGGCACAGTTTGTATCCTGGAAGAACATATTGTCTCATGAAGAAGGTAATGAATAGTGAAGTAAATGAGGCAAGAACCAAAACAGTGCTGAAAGGAGAGTATAAATGCTAGAGGAGCCCAGAAGAAGAACAAATATATTGTCCTGACACTTCATGTGGGCCAAACACTGGGTGCATCCAAAGATCGTGCCAAGGAGAAGAGTAATTGTCAAACAAGGGGTTGTATGGCAAGTTGGACGTGACTGACTTCTCCTTCTTTCCTTCCATTCCTTCCCTCCCCCTTTCTTCCTTTCTTTCTTAACAGATTAACTGAGATATAATTCACATATCATCTGATTATTTGTCCATTCAAAGTGCACAAATCAACAGCTTTAATTACTTTTTTCATAATAGCAATAGCTCAAGTAAAATCTTAACTACCTGATTCTTAGAGTGTCAGCAGCATAGAGCACTTACTTGTATTTATTCTGGCTGTCATCTCACACTTTTTTTTATTTTATTTTTTTTCTTTTTGGAGACAGGGTCTTGCTCTGTTACCCAAGCTGGAGGGCAATGGTGCGATCCTGGTTCACTGTAGCCTCAACCTTCTGGACTCAAGCAATCCTCCTTCCTTAGCCTCCCAAGTAGCTAGGACTACAGGCATGTGCCACTAGGCCCAGCTAATTTTTGAAATTTTTTATAGAGACCGAGTCTCACTATGTTGTCCAGGCTGCTCTTGAATGTCTGGGCTCAATCGATCCTCCTGACTCAGCCTCTCAAAGTGTGGGGAGTACAGGTGTGAGGCACTCTGCCCAGCCTCATAGCCCACTTCTAATTACGAAATTCCTTAATCTTTTGAGGATGACTAAGTTCAGTACTCTCTTTTTGTTGTTTTTTTGAGATGAGATCTCACTATATTGCCAGGCTGGTCTCAAACTCTTAGGCTCAAACAATCTTCCTGCCTCAGACTCCAAAATAGCTGAGACTACAGGTGTGTATCACCACACCCGGCTCAGAATATTTTTGCTTAAAAGCAGTTTTCCCTTTTGAGAGGCAAGCACTTTAAACAGAGAACAGATCACTGCAGCACACAGTGGCCTGAGCCTGAAACCAAATCCTGCTGCAAACTGGGAATGGTAACTTTGGAATGGAGTCCTTTGAATTCAATTACACAAAAATCTTAATTTTTTTACATCTTTTTTTATTTTTTAGGCTAATTAAGTGAAGCAGTGGGTGTGGAGAACAAAGAAATCTGTAACTGGTTGTGATTAATTAGGTGCAAACACCACTCCGACTAGCCAGAAATTATTTTGATGAAAAAGTAATCATTTATTTGTATGAATTCATTCATTTGCTACTTCCTGAAGGAGAAATAAAGGGCATGTTGCTGAGCTTAGCAATATTTGGAAAGATATTTATGAATTAAGAGTATACAAGGCCGGGCATGGTGGCTCATGCCTATAATCCCAGCACTTTGGGAGGCCAAGGCAGGAGGATCACCAGGTTGGGAGATCAAGACCATCCTGGCTAACATGGTGAAACCCCATCTCTGCTAAAAATACAAAAAAAATTAGCCAGGTGTGGTGGCAGGCTCCTGTAATCCCAGCTACTTGGGAGGCTGAGGCAGGAGAATCGCTTAAACCCGGGAGGCAGAGGTTACAGTGAGCCAAGATCATGCCACTGCACTCCAGCCTGGCAACAGAGGGAGACTCCGTCTCAAAAAAAAAAAGAATATGCAAGAATGAGATGAGACAGTCCATGGTGGCTCACACCTATAGCACCAACATGTTACGAGGCCAAGGTGGGAGGATGGCTTGAGCCCAGGAGTTCAAGACCAGCGTGGGCAACATAGTGAGACCCTGTCTCTAGAAATTTTTTTTTTAACCAGATGAATGGTTTCACTAGAATCAGAGGTTCCCTAAAACCAGTATGTGGCCCAACTGCACAGAATCACTTAAGGAGCTATTATAAAGATCAAACAAACAGGCCAGGTGCGGTGGCTCACGCCTGTAATCCCAGCACTTTGGGAGGCCCAGGTGAGTGGACCACCTGAGGTCAGGAGCTCGAGACCAGCCTGGTCAACATGGTGAAACCCCATCTCTACCAAAAATACAAATATTAGCTAGGCATGGTGGCACATGCCTGTAGTCCCAGCTACTTGGGAGGCTGAGGCAGGAGAATCGCTTGAACCCAGGAGGTGGGCGTTGTAGTGAGCTGAGATCGTGCCATTGCACTCCAGCTTGGGTGACAGAACAAGACTCCATCTCACACTCACACACACACACACACACAAACAACAAAAAGATAAAAAAAACAAAACCCCAGAAAAGTACAAACCGTGTACATGAACATTTGGTATCTGATAATGCGACTTCTCAGAATGGTGGTAGTTTAAAATTGTATATTTCCTCCACCAGGCATAGTGGCTCACACCTGTAATCCCAGCCCTTTGGGAGGCCAAGATGGATGTATCGCTTGAGGTCAGGAGTTCAAGACCAGCCTGGCCAACAAGGCAAAATCCTGTCTCTACTAAAAAATACAAAAATTAGTCAGGTGTGGTGATGTGTGCCTATAATCCCAGCTACTTGGGAGGCTGAGGCAGGAGAATCACTTGAACCTGGGAGGCAAAAGTTGCAGTGAGCCGAGATCGCACCATTGTACTCCAGCCTGGATGACAGAGCCAGACTCCATCTTAAAAAAAAAAAAAAAGTATTTTTCCTCACTCCCTTTTTTTTTTTTTTTTTTTTTTTGAGATGGGGTCTCACTCTGTCACCCAGCAGGCTGGAGTGCAGTGGTGTGATCATGGCTCATTGCAGCCTTGAACTCCTGGGCTCAAGCCATCCTCCCATCTCTGCCTCCTGAGTAGCTGGGACTACAGGTGCATGCCACTGCACCCAGCCTCTCACTATTCTTGAGAGCTTGTTTGGATAGTCTAGCAGAAAAGCACAGCTACTCATATACTGTTGATCCAAGAACAACTCTCCTCTGTTGGGGAAGGTCACCCTCTTAGACTGAGTGCAAAGACAGGAAAACAGGAGCAGTCAGAGAGAAAAGGGACAACCGCCTAGCCAGCCAGATCAGCCAAACCAACACTGGCAATCAATGGTGTGACTGATGTCACAGCTAGATCTCCCTCACATCTCCCACTACTCTTAAGTAAAAAATACCGGGAAAAAAACAAAATTTACCCCATCTCACACCATACACATACCTAGCTTAAAAATCAATGAAAGATTAAACTATATTAAAACTTTAAAAATACTAAGGGATAATACAGGAGATTATTTCAGATGATCTTTCACGTTGGGGGTAGGAAAGTCTTTCCTAAATAAAACCCAAAACTCTGAAGCCACAAAGAGAAAATTTAAATCTTCTGTCTGATGAAAGATATTATAAGCAAAGCTAAAATATAATTCACAGACGGAAAAATGTTTACAGTACATGTGACAGATACGTAATCCCTATCACATATAAAGCAATCCTACAAATTAATAAGAAATAGATTATTCAATTCTTTCTTTTTGAGACAGAGTTTTGCTCTTGTTGCACAGGCTGGAGTGCAATGGCACGATCTTGGCTCACCGCAACCTCTGCCTACCAGGTTCAAGCAATTCTCTTGCCTCAGCCTCCTCAGTCGCTGTGATTATAGGCATGTGCCACCACGCCCAGCTAATTTTGTATTTTTAGTAGAGACAGAGTTTCTCCATGTTGGCCAGGCTGGTCTTGAACTCCCGGACTCAGGTAATCTGCCCACCTCAGTCTCCCAAAGTGCTGGGATTACAGGCGTGAGCCAACTCGTCCAGCCTAGATCATTCAGTTTTAAAGATAGGCAAATGACATGCTTGGGAAATACATGGAAGAAAAAAAATCAAATCCCAAACATAAAATATATTTATTCTGCTCTCAGGAGAGTTATTTTTTAAAACATATATAATACATACACATATGTATGTATATTTACCCTCACTAGTAATCAGTGAAAAAACAAACGGAAGGAAAAAAATACACATTTTGCCCATTCAAATAGGATTTTTTTTAAATTATGATGTCAAGAATTGGTAAGAGTTTTGGGAAATGGAACTCTTGTTCAGTATGAATGAAAGTGTAAAAACTGTACCTCACTTAGAGGAACAATTTTGAGATAAGAAAAATACAAATTAGGAATTCAATTTCTACAACTCTGTTCTGTAGATAGTCTTGCCCAGGTGTGCAGGGATTCAACTCCAAGGTTGTCCATTTCAGCATCATCTTTTTTTTTTTTTTTTTGGTAGAGATGAGTTCTCACTTTATTGCCTAGGCTGGTCTCGAACCTTTGGGTTCAAGTAATCCTCCTGCCTTGGACTCTGAAAGTGCTGTGATTACAGGCATGAGCCACTGCACCCAGCCAGCATTGCCTTTAATTATAAGAATATTTAGAAATTATTTTTAATGTCTAGCAATAGGGGAAAGGATAAATTAATTATGGTATATTTATACTACTCAAATGAATGAGATAAATCCATATGGACTACAAAACAAAGAAAGAGGATTCCCATTTCTGTTAATGATGACTAGTTTGTTTCAGACCAATCCTCCAGCTGGAATAATTACACAATCTGGACCATGTGTATGTGTATGTGCATGTACATTTATAAACATTTATTTATTTGAAGGACTTATATAGCCAGTAAGGCAGCAGGAACTCACTGGACCAAAACCTCAGAGAGAAGGGAAACCCAGAGATAAAAACCTGACCCTTGATTCAACTTTTCCTTTTACCCACTTGTTGACACCAAAGATGCTGTGAGCAGCTAAGAAGCTGAGCCAAGCTTACAGAAGACTCGCTCGGTGAAGAGGACAAAATTGGAATTTAGAGCCTGCCAAGGAGAAGAGACCCTTGAAAACACCCTAGGCTGGGATCCGCATGCCCCAAGAAGTAAAAGTGAACCTGAAGCAGACCAGCCCTCATGAAAACTGAAGATCAGCTTCACGTCACTTCAATTCCTGACTGGATTGAGGTGCTCTGCCTTTACCCAACTGCTTGCCAAAAGTAAAGCCATTCTTTTTGGAGGAAGATAACATACATGTTTCCATACATGTCTCTAGTCTTCAAACAAAAATAATCAAGCATGTAAAAGACAAGAATTCACAGAAAAAATCTAGGGGGGAAACAGATCATTGAAACAGGTCCATAGAAGATGCCTATAAATACCATAGCTTTCAGACACAGACTCAAATATAACTGTGATTATGTCCAAGAATCAAGTACAAAACAGAGAACTTTAGCAGAGAACAGGAAACTACAAAAACAGATAAATTGGAAATTCTAAAATTGAAAAATACCAAAAGTTAAGAACTTTTTTGTTTAACAGTCAATTAGACACAGTTGAAGACATAGTTAGCTGGGCTCACACCTGTAAACCCAGCACTTTGGGAGGTGGATGCAGGCAGATCACTTGAGGTCAGGAATTTGAGACCAGCCTGGACAACATGACAAAATCCCATCTCTACTAAAAATACAAAAATTAGCTGGGCACAGTGGCCCATGCTCATAGTCCCAGCTACTCAGGAGGCTGAGGCATGAGAATCACTTGAACCTGGGAGGTGGAAGTTGCGGTGAGCCAACATCATGCCACTGCACTCCAGCATGGGTGACAGAATGAGACTGTCTCAAAAAAAAAAGGGAAAAAAGAGTAATTAATAGAAGATGAATCAAAATAAATATTCAAACTAAAGCGCAAAAATACGAAAACATGGAAAACACATAAAGAAGTAAGAGACACAAACCATGGTGAAAAAGTCTAACATACAATAACAATAAACTTAGAGGTCTTTTCACTACCAGATATCAAAATATTTTATAAACATACTGAAATTAAGACAGGATAGTATTGCAGAAGAATAGATAACTATACCAATGGAGGCTGGGTGTGGTGGCTCACACCTGTAATCCTAGTACTTTGGGAGGCTAAGGTGGGTGGATCACTTGAGGTCAGGAGTTCAAGGCCAGCCTGGCCAACATAACAAAACCCCGTCTCTACTAAAAACACACAAATTAGCTGAGTGTGGTGGCACGTGTCTGTAATCCCAGCTACTTGGGAGACTGAGGCAGGAAAATTGCTTGAACCTGGAAGTTGAAGGTTGCAGTGAGCCAAGATCATACCACAGCTCTCCACGCTGGGCGAAAGAGTGAGTTATCTGTCTTGAAATATATATATATATATATATATAACTATATATATATAACTATATATATATATATAACTATATATATATAACTATATATATATGTAACTATAACTATATATATATATATAGTTGTTTTTGTTGTTTCATTGGTGTGTATGTGTATATATATAATAGAGAAATCCAGAAACAGAAACAGAATAGAGAATCCAGAAACAGACCCACATATACACATATATATGGACACTTGGTTGATAATAATGGTAAGATGATTTTCACCTTACTTCACACTAAACATAAAAAAGTTCCAGGTAGATGTAGAGCTATATGTGAAAGTTAAAACAATAAATCTTTTAGAATTTGACATGTGTAAATGTCTCTATAAACTTAGAACCAGGAAAGATTTCCTCATTACAGCCCAAGAATCAATAACTATAAAGGAAAATATTGATAAATTGGACTACATTATCATTCAGAACTTATATTCATCAAAACACACCATTAAGGGAATGAAAGCACTGGCCAGGTGTGGTGGCTCACCCCTGTAATTCCAGCACTTTGGGAGGCTGAGGCGGGTGGCTCACCTGAGGTCAGGAGTTCAAGACCAGCCTGGCCAACATGGTGAAGCCCTGTCTCTACTAAAAATACAAAAATTAGCTGGGCATGGTGGCAGGTGCCTGTAATCCCAGCTACTTGGGAGGCTGAGGCAGGAGAATCGCTTGAACCCGGAAGGTGGAGGTTGCAGTGAGCTGAGATGACACCATTGCACTCCAGCGTGGGCGACAAGCAAAACTCCGTCTCCAAAAAAAAAAAAAAGAGAGAGTGAGAGAGTAAAAGCACAGAGTGACAGAAAACACAGTCATGCATCACTTAACAATGGGGTTATGTTTCAAGAAATGTGTGTGCCGTTGGGCAATTCTGTCATTGTGTGAACATCGTAGAGTGCACTTGCATTACCCTAGACTGTGTAACTTACTAAACACCTCAGCTTACATGTAGTCTATTATTCCTAGTCTACACACCTGTCCAGCATGTTACTTTATGGAATACTGCAGGCATTTGCAACACAATGGCAAGTTTTTATGTATCTAAATATAGCTAACCATAAAAGATACAGTAAAAATAAGGTATAAAAGTTGAAAGATTGTACACCTGTATAAGGCTCTTACCATAAAGAAGCCTGTGGGACTGGAAGTTGCTCTGAGTGAGTAGTGAGTGAATATGAAGGCCTACCTAGGACATTACTGTATACTATTACAAACTTTATAAACACTGTACACTTAGGCTACACTAAATGTATTTTAAAAATTTCTTGGGCCGGGTGTGGTGGCTCACGCCTGTAAGCCCAGGACTCTGGGAGGCTGAGACAGGCAAATCACGAAGTCAGGAGTTCGAGATCAGCCTGGCCAACATGGTGAAACCCCGTCTCCACTAAACATACAGAAAATTAGCTGGGTGTAGTGGCGGGCACCTGTAATCCCAGCTACTTGGGAGGCTGAGGCAGGAGAATCACTTGAACCCAGGAGGCAGAGGTTGCAGTGAGCCAAGTTCATGCCACTGAACTCCATGCCACTGAACTCCAGCCCTGATGACAGAGCGAGACTCCGTCTCAAAAAAAAAACCAAAAAACCACAGCAAAATTTCTTTCTTCAATAGTAAATTAACCTTAGCTTACTGTACTATTTAATTAATTAATTAATTAATTTAGAGATAGGATCTTGCTCGTCATAGCTCACTGCAGATGCAGACTCCTCACTTCAAGCGATTCTTCCGCTTCAGCCTCTTGAGTAGCTGGGATTGCAGGTATGAACCACCAAGCCTGGCTTGTAACTTTTTTACTTTATAAATTTTAAAATTTTTCTTTATAAAATTTTTTATTTTTAAAAACGTTTTGACTCTTTTGTAATAACACTTAGCATAACACACAAACACATTGTACAGCTATACAAAAATACTTTCTTTTTAAAAAAATTATCTCAAATTTCATTACTTTCTTTTCTTTTTTTATGCCTTTGGCGCTTGAATCAGAACAAAAATATTTGCTTTATATCTTTATTCTACAAGCCTTTTTCTCTTGAAATTTTTTGTTTACTTTCTAAACTTTCTTATTAAAAACTAAGACACAGCCGGGTGTGGTGGCTCATGCCTGTAATCTCAGCACTTTGGGAGGCCGAGGTGAGCAGATCACCTGAGGTCAGGAGTTCAAGACCAGCCAGGACAACATGGTGAAACCCTGTCTTTAAAAAAAAAAAAAAAAAAAAAACTAAGACACAAACACACACATTAAGCTAGGCCTGCACAGGGTCAGGATAATCAATATCACCATCTTCCACTGCCACACCTTGTCCTACTGGAAAGTCTTCAAGGCTGCATGGAGCTCTCATCTCCTATGATAACAATGCCTTCTTCTGGAGTATCTCCTGAAGGACCTGCCTGAGGCTGTTTTACCAGCCTGGCCAACATGGTGAAATCCTGTCTCTACTAAAAACGCAATAACTTTTTTCTTTTTTAATAAGTGGAAGGAGGGCCAGGCATGGTGT
Organism: Cheracebus regulus; assembly: GCA_963574635.1. Lineage (NCBI taxonomy): Eukaryota > Metazoa > Chordata > Mammalia > Primates > Pitheciidae > Cheracebus > Cheracebus regulus. Next base: position 43,369 of record CAUYQU010059209.1, read on the forward strand.
CTCATGCCTGTAATCCAAGCACTTTGGAGGCCAAGGCAGGTGGATCACCTGAGGTCGGGAGTTCAAGACCAGCCTCACCAACATGGTGAAACCCCGTCTTAAAAAAAAATAAAATAAAATAAGTGGAAGAAGTCAACTCTAAAATAATGGGGGAAAGGTGTAGTATAGTAAATACATAAACCAGCAATAGAGTTTTCTATTATCAAGTACTATGTACTACAACCCATAATTGTATATGCTATACTTTTATGCAACTGGCAGTGCAGCCGTAGGTCCTTTTTTTTTAATATCAGCGTCACCACAAATGTGAAGAATGCATTGCAATACAACATCACTAGGCAATAAGAATTTTTCAGCTCCATTGTAATCATATGGGACACAGAATATGCGGGTCATTGTTGATCAAAATGTCGTTATGTGGTGCATGACTGTATTTGCAATCCATGTATTTGAAAGTGTACTTGTGCCCAGAATTTGCAAATAACTCCTACAAATCAGTGAGATAAAAAAGACAATGTGATTTTTTTAAATGAAGAAAAAATGTGAAGAGTCACTTCGCAAAATAATATATCCAAACAGTCAATAAATGTATTTTAAAATATTCAACCTCATCAGTCATTAGGGGAATGCATGTTGATAACAAAACAGATAAAACACATGCTCACCAGAATGACTAAAGTTACTAAGAATAATAATACCAAGTATTGATGAAGAAATCCTTTATATGTTGCTGGTGAGGGTATAAAATGGTACAATCATTTTGAAAATCAGATGGGCGATATCTATTAAAGGTAATACTTTGAAATTCTACTCCTAGGTAAATACCTAACAGAAAGTGTGCAACTGTGTACTACTAATGTACCAGAAGGTTCGTAATAGCAATATTCATAATAGACCAGATCTGAAAACTCAAATGTCCACCAACATTAGAAATGAATAAATACATTGTGGATTATTCATATAATAGAAAATTCCACAGGAATAACGAATGAACTCATGCTAAATGAAACAATAAGGATGAATCAAAAGAAGCCAAACACAAAGGCATGTGTATTGTAGGATTCCATTTATACGAACCTAAACAAGGCAAAACTAATATGGTATTATAGGTCAGATGGTGGGTACCTTTCTGGAGGAGGCTGTGAGAGATCCTGAAGAGGGTATGAAGGAGGCTGCTGAGGTGCTGTTTGTCGTGTTGTATCCTTTCATTTGGGTGGTGGTTTCACGGGAACATTCACTCACGGAACTGTTATATCAGCAGCTATAAATAGTGTTCCTTTTCTGTGTCTTTGTTATGCTTCTTTTTTAATTTTTATTTTATTTTTTGTAGAGACAGGTCTCACTATGTTGCCTAAGCTGGTCTCAAACTCCTGGCCTCAAGCCATCCTCCCATCTCAACCCCCTAAAGTGCTGGGATTATAGGTGTGAGCCACTGTGCCAGGCCTTTGTTTCAATATAAAGGCTTATTAAAAACAATTCATATGTGCTGACATGGAAAGATGTTTGTAAAACATTAAGTAAAAAATGGCAGACTATTAGAAAATGTAGTTCAGCAGTTTTTTAATCAGCTCATCAGAAGGTTCTAATGAATCGCCAAGTTTGGGAGCCTCTGGACTAGATTCTGTGATCTCCATGTATCCACTTGATCCAATATATTTGGAGAGTCTGCCTTGGCCTGGGCACCGCCCTCAGCATGACAAGGCATAGAAAATGAAGCTGATGGAATCCTTGGGTTTTCAGGATAAGAGATAATAAACTTAGGTAACTCTGAAACTCTTTCAAGGCAGAAAATCATCAGCCCCAATAAGGTGGAAACAAACAAAGAGGAATGGGGAAGTTAGGGAAACATATCTAAAAAAACATTGCTGGGAGCTACATTGAACTCTGCCTCCTAAACTGCTGTATCTGCCCCAAACCTGGCCCCTGAGCATGTGAGGAGTCCTTCTGCCTCCACTTCAATTGCCTGGGTGAGCCCTGGAATAGATAAATCGCAGCAAAGCTTTACAAGCAACTTTCAGGACAGTTTTTGAGAATCCCTGAAGTTGGCAACTTTCTCCTGGACTTTCAACCCACATAGAAACTTCTTTATCCCTCACCTTCATCACTTCGTCAGCTTTCTTTACATGTACACTTTTTTTTTCTTTCCAAATGACTAAGGAAAACATAGATTGTTTTCACTCATCTGTGTTCTAGATTGACTTTTCCCCTTTAAAGGCTGATACTCCTCTCCTCAGTAAAGACGTCTGTAAAACTTTCTACAACCACCCCAATTCACCCAGCCTCTTCCCTGTGCAATTGCATGTGTGCCCAGACTCTAGCTGTCAGTCAGTGTCTGTTTAATCGTTTCTTGGAAATGTCTGTTGCTGAAGTTTTCTCACCTTCTGCTTGGTCATGTCTAAGAGACCCACAGAGTATCTGTCACAGTTGAGGAAGGCACGGACTGTGTACAGGGCTTTGTGGAATTGTCTTTCGATGTCTGTAAGTTCTTCAAAGACTTTGCTCCCAGACCATAGAAGTATCTGAAAAAATACAAAAATACATTCAAAGATTTTGAGGTGCAAAGTAGTAGCTCACTTAGCTGGAGAATAACAATTCTGTAAAGTTCTGTAGAGTTTATTTCACTTAACCTTCACAATAACCCAGAGAAATAGACAGGTTAACGATCTCCCATACTTAGTTTTAGATTTTTTTAAGTTTTTAATTTTTATTTATTTTTTAGGTGCAGAGTTACTCTGTCATCCAAGCTGGAGTACAGTAGCACAATCATAGCTCACTGTAGCCTCCAACTTCCAGGTTCAAATAGTTCTCCCATCTCAGCACCCCCAGTAGCTGGGACTACTGGTGCATACCACTGCACACAATCTTTAAATTTTTTGTATAAATAATTTTTCACTCTTTCCCAAGCTGGTTTCAAACTTCTGGCTTCAAGCAATCCTCCCACCTTAGCCTCCCAAAGTGCCGGGATTATAGGCATGAGCCACCTTACCCAGCCAATTATCATCCATTAAAAAAAATTTATTTGAAAAATAGAGATGGGGTCTCACTATGCTGCCCAGGCTGGTCTTGAACTTCTGGGCTCAAGCAATTCTCCTGCCTTGGCCTCCCAAAATGCTGGGACTACAGGCGTGAGCCACCGTGCCCAGTCCAATTATCTTCCATTTGTAGACAAAGAAACTGAGGCTCAGAGAGGTGGAGTAACTGGATGCTTTACATTGGGTCCAATTCTTCCTCTTTCATTTAACTCATAGGCTTTAACAAAAATAATAAGAAACTTCAATTGAGCCCTAATGCCCTATATACATTATCTCATTTACTATTAATGGCAATCTTTCGAGGGTGGCACCATAATCATCCCTATTTTTCAAATGGGGAAACTGAAGCATATAGAAATTAAGTGACTCGCTTGGGGTCTTAGAGCTAGTACGTGGTGGAGCAGGGATTCAGATCAAAGCTGTCTGACTTAAAGCTTGTACATATTACCACTTTGGTATACAGCTTTATAGACAGCCACTACCTCATAACACTTGTGATGCTGGCCAGAGACTAGAGAATGCTTCCCAGCCACCTTCATTCCCATCTGCCTGCCAGTCCTGACCACATCAGTGCTTCAGGGAAAGGATATGTCCAGTCCATTCCCTTGGCCCAAGCCCCTTACCTGGCCGCGTCGAGTTTCACAGTTGTGCAGGTAACTCAGGTGATACACCTTCATGATTAGATTTGCAAAATTGAGGTACTTGAGAAGAATCTAAAAATCAAACAGCACGAAGGGAGGCAGATGAGAAGAAGAAATCCATCCTCTGGCTACTTCTACCATAAGCAAATATCTAAATATTTTCAAAGCTTCATCAGAGACAATTTGGGCAGATGGATCCTAGAATGCAGACTCATAAGATGTTGCATGAGTATAAAACTCACAGAATGTAGAATGTTGATGGGAGTGTATCAGTGAAACTCACAGAATGTAGAATGTTGATGAGAGTGTATCAGTGAAACTCACAGAATGTAGAATGTTGATGGGAGTGTATCAGTGAACAGAATGTAGAATGTTGATGGGAGTGTATTAATGGAACTCACAGAATGTAGAATGTTGATGTTGATGAGAGTGTATTAATGAAAAATAGCTACTATTTATTAAATTTTCCTGTTAAGTTTCCTATGAGGTTGATACTGAAAAATTATCAACATTTTACAAATAAGAAAACCAAAGTTCAAAGAAGTTAAATAACTTGCACAAGGCAAACAACTAGATTTTGGGAGAGACAGAACAATTATCTCTCTATTCCTGACTTCAAAGCCCAGTGTCTCAACTATTATTTTATCCTGCCTCCCTCAGAGAACATCAGGTGAATTCCTTTTCTGACAGATGGGGGAAGTGAAGCCAGGCCAAAGAGCAAACTTCAGGAGACTTCATAGTCTAGGAGAATGTGCTAGCATGGCTACCCTTAGTTTCTAAAGCATTCTTACCTCTTCATCTCTATTGGTGAAGTGGGATCCATCCACTTTATTCACAGCCATAATTATGGCTACCACATCCTTCCCATTCATTATAGGTGAAGCCAAGATGTTCTTGGTCTTGTACTCAGTGAGGATGTCCACGAAGTCACAGAAATGCTCATCCTAAAGGAAGGCAGAGATAAGCACAGACAGGCAAATGAAGGGCAAGAACCACGGAACACCCCAAAGCCCCTGTTGACAAATGAATGAAGGCACTGCCTTCGATTCCCCTTCAATAGGGGCAGGGCAATCAGAGATGACATCTGCCATGGAAGCTTCCAAAATCCAGTAGAAGAAGAAGGTCTGAGACGCAATCCACTGAGGGCTGTGGAGGAGATGTGTGCAAAGCAGTGTGGTTGCCAGGGACAGGAGTGAGGGACTGACTTTGCCTGGAGAGAGAGGGTTAGAGAAGGTTTTCTTGAGATGATGACAATCCCAGAATAAAAACTCAAGGGAGAGCTAAGGGGAAGCCAGGGAAAGACTTTAGTAAGTACAACAATGATAGTTGCTAGCAGGCAGTGTGTGTGGCATTTTACCTGCATCATCTTACTTTAATCTTCGCAATAAGCTATGAGATAGGTACCATTAGTAGCCCATCTTACAAGAGGGGGATCTGTAACTCAAGAAGTTTAATGTCATGTGTGGAGAGAGAGAGAGTGTGTGTGTGTGGTGTGTGTGTGTGCATGTATTACTCCAGAGCCTTCCCTCAGCTCTGCTGCCTCTTAGAGAAGTCTGGATAAGGTAAGACTTGGGTACCAGTCATTGAACAAAAGAATTTGTTATTTTCAGCTTTTTAAGTAATCCAGTTCTAGCACCACACAGCCAGTTCAGTGGATATCCCCATTTTACGAGTCTTAGAAGCCCCACTATGTGTCAGCCTTATGTTAAGCACTGGGGATATGAGTGAGTAAGGTTCAGGCCAGCTCACAGAAAAATTAATAATAGTAATACTGGTCATAAGGGATTGGCTTGAAGCTCTGGGCATATAGAGGAGCACACACCTCCATAACCCTCCCCTAATGCAACCCAGGGAAGCCAGTGGTCTGTGGTCAACGATGTGGTCAGGATGAAAAGACAGAGACTGAATTGTTCTCTTAAATGTACAAGAATCCACTTTTCTATTTCTTGAGAATATTGTGAGGTTTTTGGACTGTCAGCATTGTTTGGGACACAAGCCGGCCCAAACATGCACAGCTCATGCTGTCCTGAGTGGAAATGTATTTCACAGAGCCAATTCACAGAACTTTTCTAAAACTAAGTCTGGGCTGGGCATGGTGATTTACACCTGTAATCCCAGCACTTTGGGAGGCCAAGGTGGTAGTACTGCTTGAGTTCAGGAGGCCAAGACCAGCCTGGGCAACACAGCAAGATCTTGTACCTACTCAAACTAAAAAAAATTAGCCAGGTGTGGTGACAGTGCCTGTAGTCCCAGCTACTCAGGAGGCTGAGGAAGGAGGATTGCTTAAGCCCAGGAGTTGGAGGCTACAGTGAGCTATTATTGCACCATTGCACTTTACCCTGGGTGACAGAGCAAGAACCTGTCTCTTAAAAAGGAAGGAAGGAAGGAAGGGAAGAAGGAAGGGAGGGATGGAGGGAGGGAGGTGGGGGGAGGAAGGAATTCAGTGCGTGACGCTTTGCATCTATAGATTTCTTCTAGTTGGAACGGGATTAAGCAAATAGTCATCAGGATTATTATCAGTGAAACTGTTTCAAACCAGGTGAAGGGTAAAGGAATTAAGAGAAGCTTGTAGTGTCGTACTTGAATTAACATTTGAGGGTTAAGCAAAATCTCTAAAAAGGCATTAGTCAAGAAGTGGTACCTGTGTCATTTTCTAAGCTACTGATGAGTGCCTGAACACAGAGGCCTAGGTGGGGTATGTTTGGATTCATTTCATGGAGTCATTTTAATTTCCCATTGTTCACTTCTATCAGGGAAAACAAATATCTGGGCCTCACCTGCATCCAAGGCAGATGTTACTAAATCCACCAGAAAGCTCTTTCCCACTGAGTTCTCAGTCCTGGAACTCCCCTCATCAGCACTCCAGCTGCCAATTGACTGGCATTTACATGATCATTGTCATCCCTATATAGTCAGCATATAAAATGTTCTAAACAACCATGTCACAGAACCTCAGATTATCAAAGGCTGAAGTAGTCTTAGAAGACATTTAGCTCAATCTATTAAAAGTAATAGCAAAAACCATGATTACTTTTGCACCAACCTGTATTTATTTATTTATTTATTTTAAGTACAATTTCCATCTTATTTTAATCCAGAGAATAGTTGATCTTCAGTCTTTAAGGACTCATCTCCTTACATGGGCTTTGGCAGTGGTCATGGGGCAGCACCCACAGGTCTACATTGCGGTGGGGGTGTTTGGTCCCTGTGGCCTTCATGAGATCGATTCCTGACTACTTTGCTGTGAATTACACAACTCACACAGTAATGTAGCTTCACATACAGCTTGGGAAGCACATCGAAGGCATCCAAGACGCTTGCTTCAGAAATGTCCCTGACTGCTGCGGCCTCCACTATGTTTCAAATGACGAATTTCTTAATGGCCTTGTCCTTGGGCACGCATCAGGCACAGTTCGTGCAGTGAATAGCCTGCATGTGGCCATGGCCCTTTAGGACACGGCCATTGTTTCTTCCGTTCTTTGTCATCTTGGAGGCACGGGCCGGAGCAACCTATATTTATTTTAAAGCCCAGAATCAAACGCTGAGCTAGCGAAAGCCCAAAGTTATTCATTCATTCAGCTAGCATTAACAGAGTGCCTTCTAAATGCTAGGTACTCTTTCAGACCCCGAAACTACAGCAATGAACAAGAAGAATGAATTTCTTGCTCTGGTGAAGTTTACATTCAAATGAGGAGACAGACAAAAAAGCAAGCCTGAGACAACTGCTTTGAAGAAAATGGGCTGGATGGTACTGTAGAGAGTGATGAATCGGACGGCAGGCTGGTGGGCAGGGAGCCTTCTTGGAAGATATAATGCTGAGCTAAGAGCTGAAGGATCAAGGGAACCAGGTATATGAAGCGCATTCTAAGCACAGAGCATGCGAAGGCCAGGAGGTGGGAATGAGGTTGGCCCTTGTGAGGAACAGAAAGATCAGTGTAGCTGAAGCATAGAGGGGGAAAGGGAGAGAGAGAGTAGAGGGCAAGGAATGAGAGAGGCAGGCAGGGGCCAGATCCAGCAGGGCCTTGAAGACCACGAGATTTCATTTTTGTGTATGTATATATGTATGTATTTTTGAGACAGGGTCTTGCTCTGCCATCGTGGCTCACTGCAGCCTCAACCTCCTTCCTACAGGGGTGTACCACCATGCCCAACTCATTTTTGTACTTTTTGTAATGATGGGATTTTGCTGTGTTGCCCAGGGTAGCCCCACACTCCTGGGGTCAAGTGATCCTCCCACCTCGGCCTCCCAAAGAGCTGGGGTTACAGGTATGAGCCCACATCTGGCTGAGTTTGGATTTTAAAGTACAGTGCAACACTACTTCTCATTCCCAGATTCCTCATTCCCCCTTTGCAAACATTCACAGTGCCAAGCTCTGTTTCGTCTCCTAATGAGATCTACTATTTACTGAGTAATAATGACGCACTAGGCTCAAAGCCAGACGACTTACATATATTATCTCATTAACTCTCACATCAGCGCTGCCAAATAGAACTGCCACCTTCCTCATTTCATAGACAACTCCCTTGCCATAAGTGGCACAGTTGCTCCACTTATTCATTCATTGATTCACTGATTGACTGATTGATTCATTCATATTCATTGAGCACTGACTATGCCAGGCATTGTATATGCAAAGAGCTGTAAGATGAGGTTGTTCTCACTGGTTCTCATGGTATAGTGGATTATCATGTAAAACATGAGCCCATGACTCAAAGCATGTGAAGCAGACCACCCTGGGGGCCCAGAGAAGGAGAAACTTGTCCTATGAGTGGCTTCAAGAGCCACTCAAAACATTGTCAGTGGTTGAAAACTCCTTGAGCTTCAGTTTTCCCTTTGGTGAAGTCAGGGTATTGGATAAGGCCCTCTTTGAAGGTTGTTCTTCCCCTGTTCTAGCGTGCTGGGTCCCAGGTCTCATAGGAAATGCAGGAAAGCAGGGGCAGACAACAAATGTGAGAGGGTCTAGAAATAACAGTCATCTCAGGTACGGTCTTCAGAAACGGGATTTATCAGCCACAGGAAGTGCGGGGGAAGGGCTGACATTTACTCATTCACTCACTCAATAAACTATAGTAAGTACTCACTCTGTCCCAGACACTGGGCTAGGTGCCAGGGGCCAGTCGTGAGTAATACAGACAGCGACAGACGGGCCTTGCGGGTTTTCCCGACAGGAGAAAAAGGAAAGGACTGATACACGAGTACATATTGAATGGCAAGTGGGCAAACTTCCCAGTGAAATTTGAATTTCAGATAAACTAGAAATAATTTTTTTTAGTGTAACTGTGTACAAAGTATTGCATGGGACCTTGTTTTACTAAAATATTCTTCTTTGTTTATCTAAAATTCAAAGTCTACTGGGCATCTTATATTTTATCTGGCAGTCCTCTGGCAAGTCTTTCAGAGGCAATTCTCAAGATAAGTAGGAATTTGGAGGGGGTGGGGAAGTTCATTATAGTCCAAAATAACTTCCTTTGTGATTTCACATTTCAACAATGTAGCAGTTGTAACCCTTTCCCAGGTTTCTAGAGGGTGCTGAAGGCTGACAGTATCGCTTTTTGGTGGTTCAGAAAGAATCTAGACCCTTGCCTACACCACCTTCCTCCTCCTCTTCACCCAGCCCCAGTCGCTGTTTGGTGGTCAAGGTTGCCTTCCACCCAGAGCCACGAATTGAGTAAGATTTCCTGACGTAAACACATGCAAATACCAAGTATACAGGGATGACTGACATGGATGGCCTTCACCCGCAGGCCCAAGTCACTGGCCAGGGGGACTGACTCAGGCCCCAAAAGTTTCCAGGGAAGGTGAGGTGTGGTTTCCTGGGTAAACTCTGAGGGATGAATAGAACGCAACAGGCCATCCCTTAGCACAGACGCTCTGCAAACTGTTAAGCCAGGATCTTCTAGAATCAGGAAAACATCCTGAATCCGCAATCCCTTAACATCAGGGTATATAGAAGCTCTCAGCATCTCTGTTTTCTGTTTTCCCACAAACAGAATCTAAACTAAAAGCTCCAGAAGGGCAAGACTGGATTCTCCTCCAAATTCCACCCAAACCTGGCACAGCCTCCATCACTTAGAATAGATCCTTAACAACAACAACAACAGAGTTGTAATAGTAACAAGGAACGGGAATTGTCAATAGGAGTCATTATGGTGTGCCAAGAACACTGCTAATGAGAAATAATTCACTCGTTTAATTTTTACAACAACGCTGTGGGGTAGGTATTATTACCCCATTTTGCAAAATAGGAAATAAACCCAGTCAAGCTAAATGATTTGCCAGGACCACATTCGTAGAAAGTGACAGAGTCCTGGTTCATGTCCAGATCTGACCTCAAAGCATAAGATCTTAACTCTCTGCTGCATGATCCAATGACCTTGCTCAAATAAAGCCCAGTGCAATGCCCTCATTTTCTAAAGAAGGAGGGCGTACAGAAGAGCAGAGCAATTAAGAGGAATTAAGGCTCTGTAATGACTCCCTGGCTGAACCAGCTAGTTAAAAAAAAAAAAAAAGAGTGTGAGCTCAAGGCCAGTGCCTGGGTTCAAGTCATTCCCAGTCTGCCAGGGTTTTTTTCTTTTTTTTTTTTTCACTTTTTTTTATTATTATACTTTAAGTTCTGGGGTACATGTGCAGAATGTGCAGGTTTGTTACATAGGTATATACGTGCCAGGGTGGTTTGCTGCATCCATCCCCCCGTCATCTACATTAGGGATTTCTCCTAATGCTATCCGTCCCCTATTCCCTCACTCTCTGCCATTTTTTTCTTTTCTTAGGCGAGTTGAGTGAAACAGTAGGAGTGGAGGGGGACAAAGAAATCTATAACTTACTGTGATCAATTAGTTATAAACACCTGTGTACCTGGACCAGCCAGAGTCTGCCACTTCTATCTGCATAACCCTGAGCAAGTTACCAACACTTTCTGGGTTTGTGCTTCATCATCTGTGAAGCGGGGATAATGACAGTTATGACGCAGATCGATATGAGTGGAAACGAGTCAGGCAATCCCTGTTGGCTACAATTACAGTCTAGGAAGAGTTGAAGGGAGAATAGACTCCAGTCCAGTTGGATGAGTCCTCCGGAAAGTCTCCTGACTGCAGTACCATTGCCTGGCCCCTGGATGCCCAAGGGAAGATGACAGGAGACAGGCACCCCATGTGGGAGCCCATCAGGTGTGCTTTCCACAGAGACTCAACTCTGGCTTATCTCATCAACAAGCCCAAGTCCAAAAGATGACCTGTTTGAATTCTCTTTTTTTTTTTTTTTGTGACAGAGTTTCACTCTTGTTGCCCAGGCTGGAATGCAATGGCACAGTCTTGGCTCACTGCAACCTCCACCTCCCAGGTTCAAGCGATTCTCCTGCCTCAGCCTCCTGAGTAGCTGGAATTACAGGTGCCCACCACCATGCCCGGCTAATTTTTGCATATTCAGTAGAGATGGGGTGTCACCATGTTGGCCAGGCTGGTCTTGAACACCTGACCTCAACTGATTCACCTACCTTGGCCTCCGAGAGTACTGAGATTACAGGCCTGAGCCACCCCACCCAGCTGACCTGCTTGAATTCTTGCACTAATGCAAGTGAAGTGTTAGCAAGCCTCTGCCCAAGCTCTCCTGGGTTTAGTTTCTTTGTCTACTAAATAAGGCAGTTGGATAAAACACTCTCTGAAGCCCCTTTCCTCTCCTATTTTTAGCCTTGAGATCCTTAATCTGAAATAAAGCCAGAGGTACAAAATCACACCATGTCCAGAGACTGGATTTTCGAACTACCTGAACACAGCTCCTGTTTTGGCTAGTGCAGCAGTGAATGAGACCTGCATGGGCCCTGCCACGATGGGACAAACATTCTTTTGGGTGAGATAGTGTTAAAGAAATTATTGCATAATTACTTGATTGTGAGTCTTTTACACCAGGTGCTTACCAAGCACACGCTTTGTGCCAGACACTGTGCTGGGTCCTGGAGTAAATGCCTGGTGGACAAGGCAAACCTGGTCCCTGACCTCCAGGGCTTATTATGCGAAATGGCTTAGGGAGGAGGCTGTAACAGGGGGATTAGAGAGGGCCTCCCTGAGAAAACAACTTTTTCTGAAAGTGAGTAGGAGCTGGCCTGGACAGAGGGCTAGGTGGAGAACTGCATTACTGCCTTTAAAAGCCAATGTCCAGAGATGGGGAGTGATTTGCCCAAGGTAATCAAAGAAGTCTTTGTCAGAACTGCCAGTAGAATCTCAGGGAACAGTGGACTCCTGAAAGAAAGAGCCAAGTGTTTAACCAAGTGAACAGTGTTTAACATTTCCAGTAAAGGGACAGACTGCCGTTGTGCCTCTGCATGTAAAGCACGAAGGAAAACACCTCTGTGGCGCTCCTGCCAGAAATGCGTGACCTGGATCTAATCATGAAGAAATATCAGACAAGTCCACACGAAGGGACATTTCTACAAAAGATTTGGTTTGTACCCTTCAAAACTGTCAGTGCCATGGAAAACAAAGACCGACTGAGGAACTGTCTCAGACTCAAGGAGACTGAAAAGACAGTGCTACATGGGTGCCTGAGACAACTGACAAATTGAATATGAACTGTTCATTAGATCATGGTGTTGTAGCTTTTTTTTTTACTTTTTAGCAATTTTTTTCTTTTCACCCAGCCGATTGGGTGGTTCCTTTCCTTTCCTTTCCTTTCCCTTCCTTTCCTTCCCCTTCCCTTCCTTTCCTTTTTCCTTTCCTTTCCTTGACAGGGTCACACTCTGTCACCCAGGCTGGAGTGCTGTGGCGCAATCATGGCTCATTGCAGCCTCAACCTCCTGGGCTCAGGCAATGCTCCCACCTCAGCCTCCAGAGTAGCTGGGACCACAGGTGTGCACCACGACACCCAGCTAGTTTTTATTTTTTGTAAATACAGGGGTCTCCCTATGTTGCCCAGTCTGATCTCAAACTTCTGGGCTCAAGTGATCTTCCCACCTCAGCCTCTCAAAGTGCTGGGATTATAGGTGTGAACCACCACACCCAGACTTTTTTCATTTTTTCTTCTTCTTCAAGACAGGTTGTTGCTATATTGCCCAGGCTGGAGTGCAGTGTTATTCACAGGTACAATCCCACTACTAACCAGCACGGGAGTCTGACCTGCTCCCTTTCTAACCTGGGCTAGTTTACCCCACCTTAGGCAGCCTGATGGTCCCTCACTCCTGGGAAGTCACCATATTGATGCTGACCACAGGTGTGCACCACCACACCCAGCTAATTTTTTAATTTTTTGTAGAGACAGGAGCCTCCCTATGTTGCACAAGCTGGTCTCATACTCCTGGGCTCAAGTGATCCTCCTGCCTCAGCCTCCCAAGTAGATGGGACTACAGGTATGTGCTATTACTCCCAGCAGATAATGATATTGTATCCACATTACATTTCTATGATTCCATCATTGTACTGTGGATATGGAAGAAATGTCCTTGTTCTGGAAGTATCATGGAAGTGCTGTGTGGAAGTACTGTGGAGGTACTGTGTGGAAGTACTGTCGAGGTACTGTGGAAGTACTGTGTGGAAGTACTGTGGAAGTACTATGGAGGTACTGTGTGGAAGTACTATGGAGGTATTGTGGAAGTACTGTGTGGAAGTACTGTGGAAATACTATGGAGGTACTGTGGAAGTACTGTGTGGAAGAACGGTAGAAGTACTATGGAGGTACTGTGGAGGTACTGTGGAAGTACTGTGTATTTCCAGAACAGGGACATTTCTTACCTATCCACAGTACAATGAGGGAAGCATTGCCAGCACTTAGAGACAAAGGGCATGATGTCTGTAACTTTCTCCCAAGTGGGTTAGAGAAAATGGAGAGAGAAAGCAAATGTGGCAAGACGTTAATGAATGATAAATTTGGATGAAAGACATACAGTTATTTGTATTATTTTAAACTTTTCTGTTAAGTTTGAATTTTTTTTTTCCGCAAGGCATGGTGGATCACCCCTGTAATCCCAGCACTCTGGGAGGCCGAGGTGGGCAGATCACCTGAGGTTGGGAGTTCAAGACCAGCCTGGCCAACATGGAGAAACCCCTTCTATACTAAAAAATGAAAAAAATTAGCCAAGTGTGGTGGCGAGTGCCTGTAATCCCAGGTACACTGGAGGCTGAGGCAGGAGAATCACCTGAAGCCGGGAGTTGGAGGTTGTGGTGAGCCGAGATTACACCATTGCACTCCAGCCTGGGCAACAAGACCAAAATTGCATCTCAAAAAAAAAAAAGAAATAATTTTTTTTCAAAATAAAGAATTATGAGTAAATAAGTAAATAAAGAGAAGCCCCATGTTGTCACTAGCCTAGTCTTGGTGGCCAATAGCTCCCCACCCCACTTGCACCCCAGAACCCCATGGAATAATGCCCCATGCCCTTTCTCTCTCATGGGGAAGAGAGTACCTCTTCTGTGTTGGGAACATTAGCAATCTTCTTAGAGTGTGCGACGTGGCCCACGACGCCCATGTCCAAAGGGAAGACGATCTCCTGATCGGGCATCACCAGGCAGTCCTCAAGGACAGCATCCTTGTGGACATTGAAAATCCGGGTGGCGAGCTCTGCGATGCCGTTGCGGGTCCTGTACATGAACAGGCTCATGCGGTCTGCATGCAGGAGAAAGCACAGCTTCTTCATGACGTTGAAGATGCATTTCTCTGTCTGTAAATTATCCTGAAAGTCCCGCAGGAGATCAAAGATGATTTCACTCTCCTCCACACTGCTCGGGGAGTGGTAGTTGCTGAAGTCCACGGCAGCCTCCTTGGCCCCAAGGAGGTCAGAGATGACCTTGGCTCGGTAGTGGACATTGTAGTACCGTTTGGCAAAGCCAATATTCGAGTCCAGGAACTTCTCCACCTCCTCTGCTGTCACTTCACACATGGCTGGGAGTCCCACTGACTACTCTGTAGAAGGGCTGGGGTGGAGGCCTTCCAAAGGCAGTTTTGCAGTAGGCACCAAGTCCAATCTGGACTTCTCTGGGTCTTGTCTGCAAAACATACTGAGATGGCCACATAGGAGCTGGGGAGCAGGCTTGGGAGATTAAGTCATTAATATTTCTCAAGAACAAGGATTATGAGGATCAGTGTGTTCCAGATGCTGTGGGGCCAGACGGGAGAAGGTGAGAGCTTTCTTTCACCTTGATCTAGTAAGAGCTAAGAAGAGATGTCTGCACAGAGCAGGAGGTGGGCTCCAGCACCGCCAAAGCTGAGGTTGCAAAAAGGCAGCACAGGGACAATCTACTTGCTGTGGGTGTGTTTTCTCTGCCCTCTGTTAGTTTTCTTAAATATCTGACCCAGAAGACTGACATTTACTGTTTAGGAGATTTGTTTGGCTCCTCTGTCCATGTCCCTCCATGGCAGGAATGGCTGAAGCTGAGAGGTGACTGCATGCCAGCCTCTGCATCCCCTGGCGCCTTGCCTCACCCTTCCACTCCCCTTCCCTGGGGCTTCTCCCATATGGGCTTTCACTGTTCAGGGCCCCTTGGCCTGCTGTCCTCATGCATATTATGCATGTAGTCTCCCATTTCACAATCTTTGCACTAAAGTTTTTATCAGCTTTAGATTTCAATGACTCTCTAATTTTAGCAACCTAAGGGCCATTATAAAACAACACACCTTTCTCAGTTTTCCCCTTATTCCAAAAGTAATACATATTATATTCACTGTCAAACATACACAAAGAAGACAATTAAAATCACCCATAATCATGTTACTCAGAGGTAACCTCTAGTTAACATTTTATTTTTAACCTCTAGTTAACTCTATCCATTTCACAGAGCCTTAACTTTAAAAATCTGTTTCCCTTCAACCCACTCGATCTTTCTCCTGGTGCTTTAATGTGTTTTCGCTGGCTTCAGCCTGGACTTTCTTAGGTTGTCTGTCAGAAATACACACAATGGGCTGGGTGTGGTGGCTCATGCCTGTAATTCCAGCACTTTGGATCACTTGAGGTCAGGAGATCAAGACCAGTCAGGGCAACATGGTGAAACCCCATTCTACTGAAAATACAAAAATTAGTCAGCATGGTGGTGCCGCCTGTAATTCCATCTACTCGGGAGGCTGAGGCAGGAGAACTGCTTGAACCTGGGAGGTGGATGTTGCAGTGAGCCAAGATCATGCCACTGCACTCCAGCCTGGGTGACAAGAGCTAGACTTTGTCAAAAGAAGAAAGAGAGAGAGAGAGAGAGAGAGGTCCACACAATAGTCCACATTCTATCAACTCCAGTGAATCTTTGAAATGCCAGAATCCTAAAATGCCCCTGCTGCCCACTAGGAAGGAGACAGGGCACTTTCCTTTCTGGATGAAACTTACTTTAGCTTCCATGACTATATCTGCTAGAGCCTGGCATCTCTATGTTGTAAACTATGTGGAATGCATAATTATAGACAGTTTCTAGCACTTTGAACTTTGTAAATGACCTTGCCTTGAAAGTAGATTGCCTCCTTTATTGTATAACGTAATAAATTTTGGGGCACTGCACCCATCCAGCACTGTGTGCACAGGTGCCCATCACCCACCCCGGAATCTGGCAGCTTGTGCAGCAACACGAACCTTCCAGACACTCCCATCATAAAGAACTAGAACTCTGTCCCAATGTGCTTTCTCAGCTCTCCGCACGCCATCTCCTTCTTTACTTCCAGATTGCAGGTCATACAGGTCATCTCTAGTTATCTTATCCCAAGTAGCCTCCAAATACCCTCTCCCTGGTTTCTGCCTGTCATATCGGCCTATTTATTTTTTCTGTTACATTTATTACTATCAGCAATCATCATGTTTGTTTTTTGTTTCCTTGTCCTGTTGTCTGTCCTCCCACTACACTGTGAGCTTCGTGAGGGCAGGGAGCTGTCAGGGTTGATTCCTGTCAGGCCTTGCAAGGGTGCCTGGCACATCCTTGGTATTCAGATATTGTGACATATATATTTGGTCTTCAACTCTATTTCCAGATAACGCAACTTCTAACATCCTTAGAATTCTAGGGTGATGTATTTTTGTATACTTATGATTGACTGATGCCTGGTAATCCCTAGGTAGATTCAGGCTGGGTGACTGGTTGCCCGAAAGACTAAGCCACACTTAGATGGTGGGACTTTCAACCCACCCTCCACCTCCAGGGCTGGGAAAGGGGCCCAAAGCTTTAGTTGATCATCAGTGGCCAATGGTTTAATCAATCATGCCTGTGTAATGAAACCTCCATAAAAACTCTAAAGGACAGGGCTCAGATAAGCTTCTGGACAGTTGAACACATGGAGGTTCCTAGAGGGTGGTAAGCTCAGGGATGCTATGCAAGCCCAGAGTTCCTTCCCTGACACCTCACCCAATGCCTGTCTTCATCTGCATCCTTTGTGATATCCTTTATAACAAACCAGTAAAGGTAAGTAAATTTCCTTGAGTTCTGTGAGCCACTCTAGTAATTAATTGAACAAAAAGAGGGGGTCATGGGAGCCTCATCTTGAATCTTGCTGGTCAGAAGTACTGCAGGCCCAAAGGTGAGGCACAGGAAAACAGTCTTGTGGGACTGAGCTCTCAACCTATGGGATCTGAGGCTATCTCAGGGTAGATAATGTCAGAATTTAATTGAATTAGAAGATCCATGTGAGTTGGGCTATACCTGTAGTATTCAAGAGGCTGAGGTGGGAGGATTACTTGAGCCCAGAAGTTGGAGGCCAGCTAGGCTCAAGTGAGACCTTCATCTCTCAAAAAAAAAAAAAAAAAAAATTCCTATAGCACTCGGTTCCCAGGTGTTCTCCTATCAAATGGTAACCAGCCCAATACTGCTTAAGAGACATCAGACACATTCACTGTGGCAGGGCCATGAACTCTATATCATAAAAATCTTTCAGAGGTATTTCCCATTTTTTTTCTTTGAGATAGAGTATCCCTCTTGTTACCCAGGCTGGAATGCAATGGCACGATCTCGGCTCACCGCAACCTCCGCCTCCTGGGTTCAAGCAATTCTCCTGCCTCAGCCTACCGAGTAGCTGGGACTACACATGCATGCCACCATGCCCAGCTAATTTTTGTATTTTTAGTAGAGATAGGATTTCACCATGTTGACCAGGATGGTCTCGATATCTTGACCTCGTGATCCACCTGCCTCGTCCTCCCAGAGTGCTGGGATTATAGGTGTGAGCCACCGCACCCGGCCCCCATTTTTTTTTTTAAGACAGGGTCTCACTCTGTCACCCAGGCTAGAATGCAATGGCACGATCTCAGTTCACTGTAACCTCCGCATCTGGGATGTAAGCAATCCTCCCACCTCAGCCCCCTTAGTAGTTGGCACTGAAGGTGTACACTTCCATGCCCAGCTAATTTTTGTATTTTTCATAGAGATGGGGGTCTCACTATGTTGCCCAAGCTGGTCTTAAACTCCTGGACTGAAGTGATCTACCCACCTCAGCCTCCCAAAGTGCTGGGATTACAGGCATGAGCCACTATGCCCAGCCTGTCCCATTCATTTTAATTATTGCAAAGCATTTCACTGTATGGGGGTACTGGAACACCACAGTACTACCCTTTACAGCCAGGTTTCTCAACCTTGTCACTATCAACATTTTGGGTCCAGTAATTCTTTGTCATGGGAGGCTGTCCTATACATTGTAGGATGTTTACTCTGATTTCTACCCTAGACACCAACAACACCCGTCCCAAGTTGTAGCAACCAAAAATATCTCCAGACATTTCCAAATCACCCCAATTGAGATCCATTATCCCATAGTTAGATATTTAGGTTGTTTCTAATTTCCTAATATTAGAAACAATGTTGTAAGGAATATCCTTATATCTCTTAGTAAAAAATACCTAGAAGTGAATTTCCAGATGATGTGCAGCTATTTAAGCAGTTTGATAAATAGTGCCAGATTTTGTCTCCAAGTCTTTACCAGTGTGAACGACAGTGCCTGTCCCTAACCCCTACCCCACCTCTCAACAACATCCTGTTGCCTAGGAAATGAAACACTTTTTCTTAATCCTGGCATTAACAGCTCTCTAGAACTTGTCCCCAACACTTCTTAGTTTGTTTTCCACAATTTCTCTACACATATTCCAAGCTTCACCCTAATGTTTTCATTCTTTTTCAGTTTTGTCTCTTTATTCTTGCTGTGCTCTTTAGCTATCCCTTACCACTCAATCCAAATGTCATTACTTCTGTTGATTCTTTTGTGATACCCCAATTAGACTCTTTTTCTACTTGCAACCCCCAAACTATTGTTTCCTTCCATTCTAAGGGGAGTTGCTACATTCTAGGTTGTGTTATTTCTGAACACCTGTACTTTCATCAAGAACAAACTCCTTGAATTATAGGAGTAAAACTTAGCCCATTTAAAAAAGTCTCCTAGAGCCAGGCATGTAATTCCACCTATGCAGGAAGCTAAGGCTGGAGGATCATTTGAGGCCAGGAGTTTTAGGATGCAGTGAGCTATGATCATGCCACTGCATTCCAGCTTGAGCAATAGAGTGAGACCCTGTCTCTAAAAAGAGATTTCCCAAAGAGCTCAGCACAGGTCCTTTTCCATAGCATGCCCACCAAGCTTAGTTCTGGTTAGAAATATAAGCAACAATTTGCAGAAAAATCTACTTTTATCTCATTTTTCAACATGCCAGAATGAGGAAGGCAAGGCTATTGAAACACTTCAGTCTAATTGTTGGGTGGGTACAAATAAGTTGGTATTTGGAGTGTCACCTAACACCTAACCTATGAAATGGACCTGATTTCAGATGTCAGGGAAGAAAATGGAAATCGGAAGCTTCTTTTATTGGTAACAGGGGCTACCAGTAGAGTCAGGGGAGATGTTTGTATAATCTAGTTTAGAAAAGAAACTGTACTACTAGAAAGAGGAATATAAGATTTAGATCCAGCAATGCCACTGACTCATTCTGTAACTTTGAGGAAGTCCCATCCTCTTTCAAGGTTTTGATTTCCCTAACAACAAAACAAAGGAGCTGAATAATTTATCTCTAATACTCCCAGTTCCATGACCCCAGGTGGGCTTTGAATGAGGGAGGTCACCGTATTTGCTGTGTTGTGCAGCCATCACCACTAATTCCAGAAAATCTCCACCAACCCCACAAGAAACCTTATACCTATTAGCAATCAGTCCCAGCTTTCTTCTCCCACTATCCCCTGGTAACCTCTAATCCAGTTTCTCTCTATATAGGTTTGCCTATTCTGGATATTCATATAAATGGATTTATATAATATGTAGCCTTTTGTATCTGATTTCTTTCACTTAGCATAATGCTTTCAAGGTTCATACATGTTGCAGCATGTATCAGTATTTTATTCCTTTTTTTCCAGCATGGTCTGCTGAAATGTATCGCTCCTTTTTGAATGAAAAGTATCATTCCTTTTTGTGGCTGAATAATTTTGTATTGCATAGATATACTATATTTTGTTTAGCCATTCATCAGTTGATGGACATTTGGGTTGTTTCCACTTTTTGGCTGTTGTGAACATTCTTGTACAAGTCGTGTGGACATAGGTTTTCATTTCTCTTGGGTATATGTCCAAGAGCAGAATTGATGGGTCCACAGATGATTTTAAGACTGCAAGTGGGGCCAGGCACGATGGCTTATACCTGTAATCCCACAACTTTGGGAGGGCTGGGTGGGTGGATCACTTGAGGTCAGGAGTTGAAGACCAGCCTGGTCAACATGGTGAAACCTAGTCTCCATTAAAATTGCAAAAATTAGGCGAGGTGGCGTGCACCTGTAATCCCAGTACCTGGGAGGCTGAGACGGGAGAATTGCTTAAACCCTGGAGGCAGAGGCTGACGTGAACCAAGATCGAGCCACTGCATTCCAGCTTGGGTGACAGAGAAAGACCATCTCAAAAAAAAAAAAAAGAAAGAAAGAAAGAAAGAAAAGATAAAAAGACTGCAAGTTTGGAGGTAAAAAGGAGGGAATAAAGGAAAGAAATAGGAGCAAGTAAGGAATCAAATGGATCAAGGAGAGAAGTTTTGCAAGACCCCTTTTTGGAAAGAACGGCACTCTGAAATTCAGGACCTGCTATAATGTGAACAGGCTGGTCAGCATATGAGCAGCCATCACAAATTCTAGTGTGGGGTGTAAAGGTCTCCACAGGCCTTTCATCACTACTGCCAATAGCCATGGTGAAGGAACTGGTGGTATTCAATTGGGAGGAAGCTCTGAAAGGCTTTTGGGGGTGAGAGAAGGTGCCAGTTTGTTCAGGAAGGTTTCAGAGAACAGTAAAAGCCAGCAGATGAGATACACAGATTGTTATAAGAAGACAGTACCCAGAGTGCTTAAGAGGTAGAGCTTGGGAGTTAGACCTGGGCCTGCGTCTGAGCCTGTTATTTGCTATCCATGTAAATTATTTAATTTCTTCTGGACCTCACTTTGCTTGTCTGTAAAATTAGAATTGTTTGACATGGTTGTTTTGGACATTAAAAATGAGATAATATAGTAAATATAATGCAAAGCTGTTGAATATTAAACCATATAAAACTGCCAATGATTATTTTTGTTCTGCACAAATGACAATTTGATACTGTTCAATTTTAATCATAGGAATTCAATCATTACTAGTTATTGTCACTACCAAAGACTAACTGGATTACCTGATAGTGAGCTCCCTGTCACTGAAGGTATGAGAGCAGAGACTATGGCAAAGAGGAATCAAATATCAATATTTATATAAGAAGATGACTCTGGGGCTAGCAAGTCAATAAGGAGGCTGTTGCAATCTTTCTAGAGGAATGAGGAGCTGGCCCAGGATGCAAGGCAAAAGAATGGAGAGAAGTGAGTGGTTCAGAAGCGAGAAGCAGAATGTGGAAGCTACACTGGCTGACTAGGAGAGGGGGCATGAGAAGAGTGGTGCAAGCTTGTGTGATTTGTGTGTCCTTGAGCCCCTGTAGGACACCCCAGAGACACTAAGTGTCCCCCTCTGGACATTTCACTAGAGTTAAATGTCAATTTAGCCTTCATTTCCTAACAGAAGCCTTTCTGCTCCTGCTTGCCAAACCCTACCTCCTTCGGGAAACCAGAGAAGGGAAGACAGTCTCCCTTGCGAGCCAGCCCTTAGAACTCCAGAACAGCCTTGTTGGTCTCCACTCTTATTCCATTCTTACCTTGGCACACTCCCACCTCTCATTTATGCTTACCATCATCTAGAGTTGATGTCAATTCCTGGTTGTCTGGCTGCCTGTTGATTTGGTGACTATTCAGCTACACAGGACCTCTTTGGTCTGTGTCCCTGAAGCTTGGCTAATCTTTGAAGTTCTCTTGGTTTTACCTTAAGAGGTGAAACCTCTAATCTGGGTCTGCCGATGAGCCATGAAAAAGTTTGTCCTTATGTGCATTTTAACCTTATGTCTATTTCTCTAAAACCAGATTACGAAAAGAATCTATACCCGAAAAGAGTTGGGAACTTTGGGCCATCCTGGAAAGTCATAAAATTAGGTGCTAAAAACACGCTGTTTGGCAACAGTCACAGACAAGCTGGGCATCATATGGCAAGTCTGTAATCCTAGCTACTCAGGAGGCTGAGATGGGGAGATGTGGGGGGATTTCTGGGGCCCAGGAGCTGAGTTTGAGGCCAGCCTGGGTAACACAGCAAGACCTTGTCTCAAAAAAAAAAAAAAAAGAAAAGAAAGAAAGAAAGGCAACAGGCAGAAAGTACACTTAGGAGTTGGAACCAGAGAGAGCTGAGTTTAAATGCTTTTCTCACAATTTATAATTTTGACGTTGGACACATTATTTACTCTCTAGTCTTCATTTTTTCATTTGGAAATTGTGGGAAACAATGATACTTATTTTATAGAGCTGTTGTGGGGAGAGCAGTATATATATTGAACCTGGCTGATGGCCGGCTCTCAATACATTTTGCGATAAATAATGACAATGAAGTATGAGGCAGTGACATTTGCTAAAAAGAAGAAGTAATACAGATTTTTTAAATTACTTTTAAGCCAAAAAATTTTTAAATAAAGTAATACATCTTTGAGTTGAGATAACTGAGAAAATACACATAAGCAAAACAGGAACATAACAGTTACCACCCAGAGAAACATTTTAATATATATTCTTTTTTTCCAATCATGTAATTTAAAAAATACAACTGTGGTTTTGCAACACATATTTTGTTTGTTTAAAAAATACGTAAACAGCTGGGCATAGTGGCTCATGCCTGTAATTCCAGCACATTGGGAGGCTAAGGCTGGCAGATCCCTTATGGTCAGGTATTCGAGACCAGCCTGGCCAACATGGTGAAAACCCATCTCTACTAAAAATACAAAAAATTAGCCAGGTGTGGTGGTGTGCACTTGTAATCCCAGCTATTTGGGAGGCTGATGCAGGAGAATCACATGGACCCAGGAGGCAGAGGCTGCAGTGAGCCAAGATCGCACCATTGCACTCCAGCCTGGGTGACGACAGTGTGAGACTCCATCTTAAAAAAAAAAATAGCGGGAGGAGAGATCCAAAATGGACGATTAGCAACAGCTCAGGAATGTAGCTCCCAGTGAAAGCGTAGAGAACGAGTGGACGCCGCACTTTCCAACGAATTTTTGTTGCCCAAAGACCAGGAGATTCCCGGCAGAGGAGCCACACGGGTCACCAGCGCGACTCTTTTGGCCGGCGCGGCTGTTTTGCTGGTGCCCCAGCGTGGCGCTTCCCAGTGCGGAGTATACAGACAGACAAACTCGGCTGGTCCCATCCCCACAAGGAAAACAGCAATTGGAAGCGCTGAGGACTGAGAGTTTCACAGCAAGCACAGCGAACCCGGGAAGGTCTGGCTCTGTGGGGAACGGGCATCCACCAAAGGAAAACTAAGAAACAGAAAAA
>CAUYQU010059210.1:0-13599 GCA_963574635.1 Cheracebus regulus
TGTGGCTCCTCTGCCGGGAATCTCCCGGTCTGTGGGCAACAAAAATTCGTCGGAAAGTGCGGCGTCCACTCGTTCTCTGCGCTTTCACTGGGAGCTACATTCCTGAGCTGTTGCTAATCGGCCATCTTGGATCTCTCTGAACTTGCTAGCTTTTTCATTCACCGACACTCAATCTCAAAGATTCATTGAGCCTGTACCATTGGCCAGTCACGTGCAAGGTGCTAGCATCCCAGAACTCACAGTACAACCAGGAGCCCAACATGCCCCCAGATCATCCCTATCTGATATGGTACACAGAATATCAAAGAAACACACATTGATTTTGGAGCTGATGATACAAATCTGGTTAGGAAGAGAGAACAAGTTCTGTGGCCATTTCAACAACAGTTTTTGCATCCAAGGAGCCTGGTCAGTCAACCTGAGGGACCATAATTACTTTTTCAAAGCTTATGCTAAATTACTGCAATGAGATTTGTATAGATGGATTTGAAAGAGAGGATGGATTCCCTGTGTTTTTGAGGCTATTGTGGAGGGAAGGGTGGCAGGGGGCAAAGGAAGAAGTTTAGTGGTGAAACAGCCCTGGGCAGAGAGAAGCAGAGACATTTATTACAGGAGCAGTTGCACCCCACACTCACCAGTTTCCAAAGCTTCCCTACCATTTGGAGAAAAGGCAGCACACATTTTAAGGACACAGTAGATTGCAGGCAATTGATGGGTCAACACGGCGGCTGGGCTGGTGATTTTGTAATTACGAAGCAGATTTTTTAGACAGAATGGTTACCCCAACTGTGTAATAAAGAGGATCGTTAAGGAATGTTGCTGGGCTGTGCATCACCCTGGGGCTAGAACTGCCACATGGTTACAATAGAAAAATGCAGTCAGGCTTCATCATAGGGCCATTGCTAAGTAATTGAAACAAATATTTGCAATAACAATTCCTATAGATGATATATTTGCAACAGTTGAATGCTGAGGGAATCTTAATAGGGAGGTCTGATCAGGGGTGAAAATAATAGAAAAACAGGTGGTAGTCCCCAGGTTAGAGAAAACCAATGGGCCAGTTGAAATTGGATGGCCTCGGTGCAGTTTTAGTTGAATCCAACTCTGTAGCACTGGTTTGGACCTTATTTCGTCTAGCGTATTTACTATAGAATGGGCATGGCTAAATTGGAGAAATTCCAGAAACTAGCAAGAGTGGTTTGAGTTGAAAAATAGCACCTAGGAGGAAGGTGAGAAAAAAAGACATGATTTAGTCTGGGATGTAAGTCTACATAACACATTAATAGAGACTTTCAACATGATGAGAAGTTTTCCTTTCCAAGAATAGAAATTAGCCATGTCCATCTCCTCTGAGTACAAAGAAGACATAAACAACTGCAGAATGAGGAATTGAACTAAGCAAAAATTTTGATGTTTTAGATTGTAAAATGGGAGACTACACAGGTATTTGATCTAATTATTGTGAACACTTTTTAGAACTGCAGAGAGGCTATAAATCCCAACACAGGTCCCTCGGTGATCTGCGCAAACTTTCATTTTGCTTCATATTATTCTAGACATCTTCTTGGTTGGAAATCTTTAAACCCCCTTTGTTAGATGAAAGCACTACTTTGGTAAAAAAAAAAAATAGGTCAAATCATTAACAAAGGACCCTATCTCATGCATCAGAAGTGGGGTCAGTTTATAGCTTATAACTGAATCCACTTAAGGCTTAGGTATGGATTACATATTCTTTGGAGGTGGCTTCCAACTTTAGGATTCTAGAAAGAACCACTTTCTTTGTATCTCGCGTGACTGCTACTGTGCTCAACCCGCAGTAGGTGCTCAGTAAATATTGCTACTGAGATCATATGTAATAGAAATCCTCAGTGTTCTTGTTTAAAATGCAGATGAAGTCAGAATCTCAGGAAATTTACATTTTAAATAACATCTGCCCGTGATTTTGAAAACTCCTGGCCTAGGGCAACCAAACTTCAGCACTGGGCTTGAAGTCATCTTCCTGGGAAAGGCATCCTAGGAGAAAATGCTAGGATCTCAGTGATCAGAGGGAGATCTTATCTGGTTAACAAATTCAAGCTGCATCTACTCAGCCAGCCAGGTTGGCATGCATAGATAAAAAACAGAAAGACATGCTGAAATGAACGTAGATGTTTCCGGTGCTGCAAACGCCTCACTGAGTATGTGTGGAGGTTCCGTAAGAAGTTGACACATGCATCACTCTCAGGGCCTAATTACGAATCAGTTTGTTCCAGCAGCCCCCTTCACTTCTGCAGGCGTTTGGGCAGGCAGGAAGACACATCACTAGTAATAGACAGAGGCACATAAGACCCTCAGTGCTCCAAACGCCATGTTTCTTCGGCAATGGTGTGACAAACCACAGGATACATCTAACACCCTCCTAGTATGTCAATTTTATTCAGTGTTCAGTAACTAAAAAAAAATTTTTCACATTAAAACCAAGGTGGTAAGCCACGCACAAAGGCTTATGCCTGTAATCCCAGCACTTTGGGAGGCCAAGGCAGGCAGATCACTTGAGGTCAGGAGTTTGAGACCAGCCTGGTCAACATGGTGAAACCCTGCCTCTACTAAAAATACAAAAATTAACCAGGCATGGTGTCAGGCACCTGTAATTCCAGTTACTCAGGAGGCTGAGGCAGGAGAATCACTTGAACCCAGGAGGTGGAGGTTGCAGTGAGCCGAGATCACACCACTGCACTTCAACCTGGGCGACAGATCAAGACTCTGTCTCAAAAATAAAAATAAAAGTAAAAAAACAAGGTATACTTATTATAGAATGAAAAATTCACATCTTAAAAAGAGAGAGAGAAAATGAAGAAATTTCTCCCTTAATAACATTCTGTTAGAGGCTCCAGAACCCCAGAGATATGTACTCATTCTCCTCTAAGGATGTTCAGAGCAGCGCTGTTCCTAGAACTTTCTTCAACCAAAGAAATGTTCTGTATAGACACATATGCTACTGAGCCCTTGAAATGTGACTGGTGAGACTGAGGCACTCAATTTTTCATTGTATTCCATTTTAATTAATTTAACATTAAATAGCCACATGTAGCCAGCGGCTACTGCATGGGGCAAGTTTAAAAGAAAAGTTTACATTTTAGTCCCAATGTCTCCTGAGAAAAGTCTTTGGGAATTAAGGAAGATTTTAGAAAATGGAGTCAAGCAAGAGGCATATGCAGCATTTTCCCTCGTCCATCATCCTTCACTTTTGTTCCCAACCCTTTCCTCACCTGGAGCCCCTTTTCCAGTCTGCAGAAAGAAGGAACATGCAGCAGACAGGAAGGCCTGCTTCTCTGGAAAGCCAAGAATGAGGAAGAGGGAGTATGAGAAAGAACCTGTCTTTGGCTGAGTGCAGTGGCTCACACTGTAATCCCAACACTTTGGGAGGCCAAGGCAGGTGGATCACTTGAGGTCAGGAGTTCGAGACCAGCCTACCCAACATGGTGCAACACTATCACTACTAAAAATACAAAAATTAGTTGGGCATGGTGGTACACACCTGTAATCCCAGTCACTCAGCTATGAGAATCGTTTGAACCCAGGAGGCAGAGGCTGCAGTGAGCTGAGATTGTACTGTTGCATTCCAGCCTGGGTGACAGAGACTCTGTCTCAAAAACAAACAAACAAACAAACAAACACCCATCCTGGGTGTCTTCTGTCCCCTCAACAAGATCTCAGGAATCTTGGAGGCAGTCATCTTCAAGTTCATCTTATGGAAGTGGGGAGACTTGGGGGTAGAAATATTTATTGTCCCAGTGACTTGGTAAATGAAATGTTGCTAGCATTCTCAGCCTTCAGCCATGTGAGCTCGCTCCTGTACTGCGCATGTGTCCTTCTCAGGGGAAGATGATGGATTGTTCTTCTTTGGCCTGCAAGGTTGCTAAGATTTCAAAGCAAAACAATATCCTTGTAATTTGACCATATGTATCCCATGATTTACAAATGTCCCTCTGACCTAGTGATTCCTGTGCTAGTAATTTATTCAAAGTAAATGATGGGGAAATGTGAACAATATTGAAATTAAGTAGAAAAAAACTGTGTGTGTGTGTATGTATATGTATATGTATACACACACACACATGCATATATATATATATTTTTTTTGGTGGGGGGTAAGGTCTCACTTTGTCACCCAGGCTGGAGTGCAGTGGTGCCATCACGGCTCACTGCAGCCTCAACATCTCAGGCTCAGGTGATCCTCCCACCTCAGCCTCCTGAGTAGCTGGGACAATAGGCACACGCCACTGTGCTTGGCTAGTTTTTGTATTTTTAATAGAGACAGAGTTTCACCATGTTGCCTAGTCTAGTCTCAAACTGGACTCAAGTGATCCACCTGCCCCAGTCTCCCAAAGTGTTGGGATTACAGGTATGAGCCACCACACCTGGCTATATATTTAAACACATATATAATCTCAAGAAGTGTGTGTGTGTGTGTGTGTGTGTGTGTGTGTGTGTGTGTGTGTGTGGACAGAGTTGTGCCCTGTCGCCCAGGCTGGAGCGCAGTGGCATGATCTCAGCTCGCCGCAACCTCTGCCTCCCAGGTTCAAGCGATCCTCCTGCCTTAGCCTCCTGAGTAGCTGGAATTACAGGCATGCAGCACCATGCCCAGCTAAGTTTTTGCACTTTTAGTGGAGACAGGGTTTCACCATGTTGGCCAGGCTGGTCTTGAACATCTGACCTCAAGTGATCCACCCACCTTGGCCTCCCAAAGTCCTGAGATTACAGGCATGAGCCACTGCGCCTGGCCTGTTCTCAAGAGTTTTTAAATGCCTATGTACATTTATTGCAAAAATTAGAAAATATGCAGTGATTATCTCTAGTAGGATTATAGATGATTTTAGTTTTCTGCTTTATGCTTTCTGTAATATAGTAGGAAAGGCCAGTGGATAAACACTGATACTTTATTTATTAACAGTGATTTAATAGTTGTGATCAGTGAAAGTCTGTGATATCATCTTCACTGCTGTGGACAGACCTTAGTGGGCTTTGGTCCTGCCTCCAGGGTGTGGGTGTTCTAGGTCAGTATGGAATTTTACAGATCCCCTTTACTTCCGAGGACCCTGTGTGGAGGAGGCATGTTTAGGAGGCAGTGCCCAGGAAAGAAGCAGGTAGAATATGCAGCCTCATAGGCACCTGGTAGGAAAAGCAGTGCCTTAATTTACAAAAAGTCAACTTCTGGCCGGGTACAGTGACTCACACCTGTAACCCCAGCACTTTGGGAGGCTGAGGCTGGTGGATCACCTAATGTCAGGAGTTCGAGAGCAGCCTGACCGACATGGTGAAACCCCCATCTCTACTAAAAATTAAAAAAAAATTAGCCAGGTGTGGTGGTGGGTGCCTGTAATCCCAGGTACTCAGGAGGCTGAGGCAGGATAATTGCTTGAAGCCAGGAGATGGAGGTTACAGTGAGCCAACACAGTGCCCCTGCACTCTAGCCTGAGCAACAGAGTGAGACTCCATCTCAAAAAAAAAAAAAAAGTCGACTTCCAGGCTAACACTGGCCCTGTGCAGACAGGCTGTTTGGTATCAGTGACTTGATCCTATTCACAGTGAAGTGCAAACCTGGCAAACACATTCAGGGGTTACATGGAAAGTTGCCCTCACGAGAGCCTTCAAAAGTCGAGGCAAATGCCAATATCTCAAGCACACCTAATTTCTAACCACACGCATGCAATTCCAGGCTCATCTCTTCCCTGAGGTGGTGTTAGGTTGAAACTGATGGGCTTCACTTTTGAAAGCATTTGCTGATAGAATGTGGGGTTTCTGAAAGCAGTTGCTGATAGAACACGAATAAGAACTAAGCAGTGGTTTCTAAGGTGTTGAGAGAGCTCATTGCAGAAGCGAGTCAGCTCCCCCCGGACCACTGACAGATGTGGGATCAGTTGAGGCTGGGCTATCTGTGGTGATGTGCTGCTCCTACTGAGAGCACGCTTCTTTGCAGGCAGGACACGTAACAGTGCATTATACATCTCTCAGCTTGCCACATCCTGTTATGTTACATCCCATCAGCCTAAGCCATGATGGAGGCAAACACAACCCGGGGTGACATGTAGCGCTTTGTAATGCATCGTAGCATTTAAATCTACATGGGCCAAGTTGCACACATCAGCTTGGACACAAGATGCTCATTATTCAGAGAATGTGATCTAATGTGCAGGGACTGCTGGCTGAGGGTATAAAATACACTGAGGGAGAGCATGTGTGTCAGACTTCGTCTGAGAGCCAAGGTTCATCCACTACACTGAATTCCCGTTTCTCCACTGGAAAACTCCACAACCACCAAATCGTTACGAGACGGGATCTGATAAACAAAACATTCCAAACTTTTGGAATGAAGAAGATGCCTCCTGTGCACTATGGGAAGAATCATGCCCTGCAGAGACCTTCAAGTATTGATTCTAATGAGTAGTAAGATGATTTCCAAAGCGTGTGACTGGATAACAGCTGGCACCTCCACTCAGAGTAATGCTAACTGACCTACTTGGAGTTTAAACTTAGGATCATTGGAATACAATGCAGCCATCAAAAAGAATGAGATCGTGTCCTTTGCAGAAACATGGATGTAGCTAGAGGCCATTATCCTGAGATCAATGCAGGAACAAAAAACCAAATGCCACATGTTCTCACTCACAAGTGGAAGCTAAACATTGAGAACACATGGACACAAAGAGCAGAATAATAGACACTGGGGCCTACTTGAAGGTGGAGGGTGGGAGGAGGGTGAAGGTCAAAAACTGTGTATCAAGTGCTATATTCACTACCTGGGTAATGAAATCATTTGTACACCAAACCCCAGCAACACTCCATGCACCCATGTGACAAATCGGCACATATACCCACTGAACCTAAAATAAAAGCAGGAAAAAAATACTTATCATCTTGTTATTATCCTTCTTCTAACCAGGACATTTATATACATGGGACTTTTCAAGAGAGCTAGGATGATGAGTGATGAATGAATGAAATGTCTTAAGGCTTGAAAGCCAACCCTTCACTATAAATTAAGCTTTGACGCAAGAATTCTACAGTCTTCTCCAGTCATTCCTCACAGGCCTAGGGCCTGATACTCAAGGCAAGCCTCATGCTCTCCAAACTCATCTCAAGGAGCAATAACAGGGCAGCCAGCCCTCAGAGACTAAGAAGCATTGGCATACAGCTCAAGCCGTAGTTTCTCAGCTGGTTGGGAATCCTCACAGTTTCCTTGTATGAAAGAGGGTTTTGCTGCAATTTCAGGAGGGCTTCAAGAGCTCATCACCTCCCTTTAGATTAACAGGGGCTTTCTGTTGTATCCTTTTTGAAAATTTCATGTTCTGAGGTACTCTTAGCACAGTCAGAGAGCAAAGAAAGCATCAGAAAAGGAGTGTAAGGCTCTATTTCTCAGGAGAGTGTTTTATTAAGTAGAATTGGAACCTTCCAATGGATAAGAGGCCTGCCCAGTGACTGGGAGTAAGTGGAAGGCCCAGAGCCATGGTGATGTCAGGTAACTTCTTAGCCTTCAAACCCCCACCAGCCTCTCCTGCTGTGACTAGATTCTCACCTTTCCCCTTCGTTGAGACTATTTGGTTGGCAGTAACAGAAACCCACTTAACCTAGCTCAGTGGAAAAAGTGCAGCTGGGCCAGGCACAGTGGCCCATGCCTGTAATCCCAGAGCTGTGGGAGGCTGAGTCAGGAGGACTACTGGAGGCCAGGAGTTGGAGACCACTCTGGGCAACATAGCAAGACCCCTGCGTCTACCAAAAAAAATTACCTGGGTTTGGTCCCAGCTACTCGGGAGACTGAGGCAGGAAGATCACTTGAGCCCAGGAGTGGGCTACCTCAGTCCATTTTAATTCTCCTCAGTTCAGGTGACTGGCTGAAGAAAGTACTCATATTCTATAGATCCAATACACAGTCCCAAAAGCTTTGGTTTCCATTGGGTCTACCCCAGTACGATCAGTATTGTCCTCTGATCATCTCCCCCAAGTCACTCAGTCTGGCCTGGATGGCACAGCTATGCAGTGCACATACAGCTGTCCTCATCCACTCCTGTCACTGTGGAAAGTTCTCTGGAAATGGGACTGTGGGCTGGACATGCACCTCCAAGGCATCCTCATCACATCTATTTTCTTTCCACTCTAATCACATCCTTCATCTCCTCTTCCAACCTAGATGTCACATAAACCATGGGATAGTGGAAGAGAATAGACTTGGGTTCTAATACTGGCTCTGTAATTACTAGGTTTATGGCCTCGATTAAGGAGCATAATCCTCAATTTCTCCATAAGAATAGGGGAAATAGCATCTATCCTAGAAGCTGATTTTGAGGATAATGATCCATTTTGGAGAGAACCATCTAAATACAGAATTTCGATTTCTTCACTTTTCATTTACTGTATACCCACTTATTTGTGGCTTCTGCTTCTACCAGTCCCTTAAAATTGTTTTCATTAAGGTCAGCTATGATTTTTTTCTGTTGCTATTATCTGTCCTATCATATTCATTCTCTTTTTAGAATTGTCACTGTTGACCAATCTCTCCTTCGTGAAAATGCTCTATGACTTCTGTTACAATACATGTTATGATTTTCAAATCCATGTTGGTTTCTTTAAAACTATTTTAATATATAAATGAGTGCTGGGTGCAGTGGCATATACCTGGAGTTCTAGGTACACAGGAGGCTAAGGCAGGAGGATTACATGAGGCCAAGAATTTAAGGCTACAGAGTACCATGATCAGGCCTGTGAATAGCCACTGCACTCCAGCCTGGGCAACCTCATTTCTAGTTTTTAAAAATTTATTTTAATATATAAATTTAAAAAAGAAATCAGCAATTATTTGTATCATCACCTAAAATTAACTACCAGTAACACGTTTGATTCAATTTTTTTATTCTTTTCTTTTTAAAAATTCAATTAATATGGAAAGGTTAGAAAATATTTTAAATTTTAAAATAGCCCAGATCCCTACATCCTGGAGTCCCATTTCTTTATTAAGGATAGCACAGTAAAAAATCTTTGTTATCCAAGGTATCTTTTAATTTTATTATTGTACTAAGTTCTGGTACATGTGCAGATCTTGCAGGATTGTTGCATAGGTACACACGTGCCATGGTGATTCCCTGCCTCTATCCCCCCATCACCTACAACAGGCATTTCTCCCAATGTTATCCCTCCCCAAACTTCCCACCCCCAGCTGTCCCTCCACTAGCCCCCCATCCCCCAACAGACCCCAGTGTGTGATGTTCCCCTCCCTGTGCCCATGTGTTCTCATTATTCAACACCTGCCTATGAGTAAGAACATGCAGTGTTCGGTTTTCTGTTCTTGTGTCAGTTTGCTAAGAATGACGGTTTCCAGATTCATCCATATGCCTGCAAAGAACATGAATTCATCCTTTTTTATGGCTGCATAGTATTCCATGGTGTATATGTGCCACATTTTCTTTATCCAGTCTATCATTGATGGGCATTTGGGTTGGTTCCAAGTCTTTGCTATTGTAAACAGTGCCACAATGAACATACGTGTGCATGTGTCTTTATAATAGAACTATTTATAATCCTTTGGATATATGCCCAGTAATAGGATTATTGGGTCAAATGGAATTTCTATTTCTAGATCCTTGAGTAATCGCCACAATGTCTTCCACAATGGTTGAACTAATTTATACTCCCACCAACAGTGTGAAAGTGTTCCTATTTCTCCACATCCTCTCCAGCATCTGTTGTCTCCAGAGTTTTTAATGATCGCCATTCTAACTGGCATGAGATGGCATCTCAATGTGGTTTTGATTTGCATTTCTCTAATGACCAGTGATGATGAGCATTTTTTTCATATGTTTGTTGGCCTCATAAATGTCTTCTTTTGAAAAGTGTCTGTTCATATCCTTTGCCCACTTTTGAATGGTTTTTTTTTTTCTTGTAAATCTGCTTTGGTTCTTTGTAAATTCTGGATATTAGCCCTTTGTCAGATGGGTAGATTGCAAAACTTTTTTCCCATTCTGTTGGTTGCCCAAGACTTATTTTTAAAATGAAAGTGTGGAACTAGAAAAATAGAAATGCATTTTTAAAAAATGAGTTCAGGCCAAGTGCGGTGGCTCACATGCCTGTAATCTTAGCACTTTGGGAAGTCAAGGTGGGCAGATCACTTGAAGTCAGGAGTTTGAAGCCAGCCTGGCCAACATGGTGAAACCCTGTCTCTACTAAAAATACAAAAAAATTAGCTGGGCATGGTGACAGGCACCTGTAATCCCAACTACTCCGGAGGTTGAGGCAGGAGAATTGCTTGAACCCAGGAGGTGGAGGTTGCAGTAAGCCAAGATTATGCCACTGCACTCTAGCCTAGGTGACAGAGCGAGACTCCATCACACACACAAAAGAGGGCTCAAAGTGTGTGAGGATAGGAGAGGGAGATGAAGAGAGGTTGGTGAGTGAATCCAAACTCACAGTTAGATAAGAAATAGAAGAAATAAGTTCTAATGCTAGATAGCAGGCTAGGGGAACTATAGTTAGCATGAATATATTGTATATTTGGAACTAGCTAAAAGTGAGGACATAAAATGTAACCAACAGATAGAAGTAATAAATATTCATGGTGATAGGTACTGTTAATGCCGTGACTTGCTCCTTACACATTCTATGCATGTAAAAAATACTCATATGTACCCCCATAAATATGGAAAATACTATATATCAGTAACAGGAAAAAAAAAGAAACTGTAAAAAAAAATAGGAGGATATAGTTACTACATTTCTATTTAAGACATTGACACTCTTACAATTTCTCCAATCTTTCTTCCCCCACCTCTTGATTTGTGTTGCATTATTGTTTGTTTGTTTGTTTTGAGATGGAGTCTCACTCTATTGTCTAGGCTGGAGTGCGGTCTAGGCTCACTGCAACCCCTGCCTACCAGGTTCAAGTGATTCTCCCGTCTCAGCCTCCTGAGTAGCTGAAATTACAGGTGCCCACCACAATGCCTGGGTAATTTTTGTATATTTAGTAGACATGGGGTTTCACCATGTTGGCCAAGCTGATCTCAAACTCCTGGCTTCAAGTGATCTGCCCACTTGGGACTCCCAAGTTGCTGGGATTACTGAGGTGAGCCACTGTGTCCAGCCTGTTTTTATATGTTTAACATTTCAGTTTAATTTCTGTTCACATAACTTCCACTATGGTTGCCTGGAATCTGGTTTTGACTCTATATTCAAATGTATTTTATTCTTATATGAGGTCTTTTGTCATGAAATGTCCAATCCAAAGTTCTTTGATTTACCTCCATGTGGAACTTTGTTATCAGTAGTTTTTTTTCAGAAGTGCTTATGTGTCTGTGTTCTTTGATTTATTTCATGTGTTTGAGTTATTTTCATGTCTGTAGCTTTTTGCTTGAAGGCTTCTTGGAGAATGTCATGCTCACAGTCACACATACTTTCCCTTAGAACTTTGATGACATTCCCCCTTTGCCTTTTTATGGCATTGAATGATCTTATGGAAAAGTCTGGGGCAACCTTATTTACTGTTACTGGCTTGATGCTGGTCAAAAAAAAAAAAATCTCTCTTTATCTGTGTTCATATAACTAACCTAGTTAGTTATATGAACACAGTTAGACTGGATCATGGTGTTCAGTGGCTATTAAGATTATATTTATAAAAAATTGATGTTCATAAAATGCTCAGCACAGAACCCAGTATAGGGTCAACAAATTACGGCCTACAGGCCGAATCCAGCTCACAAACTACAAATAAAGTTTTACTAGCACACAGTCATATTCGTTTATGTATCATCTGTGGCTGCTTTCCTGCCTCAATGGCAGAGCTGAATAGTTGTGACAGAGACCATATGGTCTGCAAGTCCTAAAAATTTTTACTATCTGTCCCTTTACAGAAAATGTTTATCAATGCTATTCCCCAACACACACGCTCACTCTGTCCGATAGAATCAGGAAAACTGGCTATTGAAAGTGACTTTACATCTCACTTTCTAGTCTAACATGTTGTTTTCTGCAAAAGCAGTTTTCATAAAATCTAGTTATGTGCTCCACCAACCTTAACCATTTCCAAACAGGAGAAGTTCACCTGCATTCTGTAATGTCCATATTACATAGTATTTCTTAATTTGAATATTCAATTTATTATTTTGTGAATTGTCAATTTTTACCTCTCTAGGGTTTTTTTTAAATATATATGTGTATATATATAATGTTTGTTTTTTTAAATATATATGTGTATATTTATTTATTTGTGAGCCAGAGCTCACAAAGTAGCAGCACCCATGGAGGAGCCTAGAACTAGGAAAAGGTCATACATATACACTTTACTATATATATATATATATATATATATATATATATATATATACTTTATGTCCTGGGATACATGTACAGAATGTGCAGATTTGCTACATAGGTATACACGTGCCATGGTGGTTTGCTGCACCCATCAACCCATCATCTATATCAGGTATTTCTCCTAATGCTATCCCTCTCCTAGCCCTCAACCCCTCCACAGGCTCCAGTGTGTGATGTTCCCCTCCCTGTGCCCATGTGTTCTCATGACTCCCGCTTATGAGTGAGAACATGCAATATTTGGGTTTCTGTTCCTGTGTTAGTTTGCTGAGAATAATTGTTTCCAGCTTCATTTATTTCCCTGCAAAGGACATGAACTCATCTTTTTTTATGGCTGCATAGTATTCCATGGTGTATATGTGCCACATTTTCTTTATCCGGTCTATCACTGATGGGCATTTGGGTTGGTTCCAAGTCTTTGCTATTGTGAACAGTGCTGCAATAGACATACGTGTGCATGTGTCTTTATAGTAGAATGATTTATAATCCTTTGGGTATATACCCAGTAATGGGATTGCTGGGTCAAATGGTATTTCTGATTCTAGATCCTTGAAGAATCACCACTGTCTTCCACAATGGTTGAACTAATTTACACTCCCACCAACAGTATAAAAGTGTTCCTATTTCTCCACATCCTCCCCAGCATCTCTTGTCTCCAGATTTTTTAATGATTGCCATTCTAACTGACATGAGATGGTATCTCAATGTGGTTTTGATTTGCATTTCTCTAATGACTAGTGATGATGAGCATTTTTTTCATATGTTTGTTGGCCTCACAAATGTCTTCTTTTGGAAAGTGTCTGTTCATATCCTTTGCCCACTTTTGAATGAGTTTCTTTTTTCTTCTAAATCTGCTTTGGTTCCTTGTAGATTCTGGATATTAGCCCTTTGTCAGATGGATAGATTGCAAAAATTTTCTCCCATTCTGTAGGTTGCCTGTTCATTCTGAGGATAGTTTCTTTTGCTGTGCAAAAACTCTTTAGTTTAATTAGATCCCATTCGTCAATTTTGGCTTTTGTTGCCATTGCTTTTGGTGTTTTAGTCGTGAAGTGTTTGCCCATGCCTATGTCCTGAATTGTATTACCTAGATTTTCTTCTAGGTTTTTATGGTTTTAAGTCTTATGTTTAAGTCTTTAATCCATCTTAATTTTTGTAAAGGTGTAAGGAAGGGTCCAGTTTCCATTTTCTGTATATGGTATTATCTTTTGAAGACAGGCTCACATCTATGTCCAGAGACCCACCCACAATTGGTGCATAATGATGTTT
>CAUYQU010059213.1:0-51759 GCA_963574635.1 Cheracebus regulus
AAAATTGGTTGGCTGCTTATTTGTTATTTTCATCCCCTGTTCTTTCCTGTCTCCATTATTAAGCACAATTATTGGCATAAAAGAGGTTTTTAATACCCATTTTTAGACTGCATTCTAGTCTGGGCAATAAAACAAGAATCCCATTCTCTCTCCCTCTTTCTCTTCCTCTTTCTTTCTCTCTTTCATTCTTTTTTTGTTCTTTTTCTGTTTCTTTCTTTCTCCTTTTCTCTCTTTTTCTAAAAAAAAAAAAAAGGGAGTCGGGGTGGGACTAGAAAAAGGAACTAGGAACTGACCCTCACCAAGAATCTAATGTTTCACTGGGTAATGGGTTCGTAATCTTTCATCCTTTGAACCACCCTTTAAATAGGCATTACTATCTTCATTCTACCAAGGAGAAAATGAGGTTTCAATAGCTTTTCCATTGTGAAACATCAGACCAAATATTCAATCCAAACCTCTATTGCAAACTCATGTTCTCTCTGCTCTGTCATTCTGCCTCCAGATACTACAAATTCTCAGGATTCTACAGTCAATTTCCATTTACTGTGTTTTGGTGGATGAGCCCCTGTAAAAAAAACTACCATCTAAACCAAGCAAACAGATGCATTTTAAATATAGTCATATATTTTAGATTAGATACCTTTATAAAGAATTCCCATAGAGTTCTAACAGAATCTATAAAATGATTTCCAAATGTATTTTGCACATATATTTTCCTTAGATTCTTAGACTAATATTAAAGCAAAATGAAACCAACATCTCAGCTAATCAGAACTCCCCTCACTGGCACCTGTGACTAGGGGAATGTGCTGCTGTCCATGCTGAAAGAAAGCAAAACACACGAGACTTGATCTTGGCATACATTGACTCATTCATTTACACCATGGATAGAAACACAATCTTTAGGGTCAGAAAGACATACGTTTGAGTTCTATCCTTTTCACTAGTTGGTAAGAGACCTTAGGCAAGTTACTTAACTTTTAAAAGCCTTAGCTTCCTCATCTATAAATGAGGATAATCACAGCACCTATTCCAGAGGAATTATTGGAGGGATTAATGAATAATGCACTTAAAGTTCATAGCACAATGCCCGGCTTGTAGTAAATGTGCAATAAATGTTACCTACAATTTTTCTTCTTTGCCATCTTGGTCTACATCGACATGTTCTGCAATGAGCCGACATGAACAGAATGATGGCCTGGAGGTTCAACATAACTAGTAGTTTCTTAGAAAAATAAGCCTAAATCTACCACATGATTCAACAATTCCACTCACAGTTGTCTACCCAAAAGAAATGAAAGTGTGTGTTCACACCAATACTTGTATGCAAAGATTGTGACATTATTCATAATAACCAAAAAGTAGAAACAACCCCAAAGGTCCATGGACAGGTAAATGGACGAATAAACTGGTGTATCATACAATGGAATACTCTTCAGTAGTAAAAAGCATGAAAGTCACATGAAAAAGCGTATATACTGTATGATTATTTATTTGGTTGGCGTTTGTTTGTTTTGGCAGGGTCCTGCTCTGTTGTCCATGTTGGATTGCAGTGATACCATCACAGCTCACTGCAGCCTTGATCTCCCAAGCTCAAGTGATCCTCCCACCTCAGTCTCCTGAGTAGTTTGGATCACAGGCATGCACCACCACACCTGGTTAATTTTTTATTTTTTGTAGAGATAAGGTCTCACTATGTTGCCTAGGCTGGTCTTGAACTTCTGGGCTCAAGCAAACCTCCTGCCTCCCAGAGTGCTGGGATTATAGGCATAAGCCACTGTGCCTGGCCCTGTATGATGATTTGTACAAAATTCTGAACTAATCAGTAGTATTGGAGTTCAGTTCCTGCTTGGGGCGTAAAGGAAGAAGGGAACACAAGAACTCTTTGCCGGCAGATGGGTATGCTCACCATATTGTGGCAATGGTTTTATGGGTATATACAGATGTTAAAACTTATCAAATTGTGTCTGGGTGCAGTGGCTCATGCCTGTAATCCCAGCATTTTGGGAGGCCGAGGAGGGTGGATCATTTGAGGTCAGAAGTTCAAGACCAGCCTGGCCAACATAGTGAAACTCCGTCTCTGCTAAAATACAAAAATTAGCCAGGTGTGATGGCACATGCTTGTAATTCCAACTACTCAGGAGACTGAGGCAGGAGAATAGCTTGAGCCTGGGAGGCAGAGGTTGCAGTGTGCAGAGATCGTGCCACTGTACTCTAGTCTGGGCAACAGAGTGAGACCCTGTCTCAAAAACAGGGTCTCAAAAAAAGAAACCTTACCAAATTGTATATTTCAAATATGTGCAAATTACTCTATGTCAATTATACCACAACAAAGCTGTGAAACATTTTTTCTATTTCTTTTAAAAATTTTATTATTTTATTTCCATAGATTCTTGGGGAACAGGTGGTGTTTGGTTACATGAATAAGTTCTTTCATAGTGATTTCTGCAATTTGGTTCATGCATCACCCAAGCAGTGTACACTGTACCCAAGGTGTAGTCTTTTATCCCTCCCTCCCAACCTTTCCCCAGAGTCCCCGAAATCCACTGTATCATTCTTTTTGTTGTTGTTGAGACATAGTCTCACTCATTCTATCACCCAGACTGGAGTTCAGTGGAGTGATCTTAGCTCACTGCAACCTCTGCTTCCTGGGTTCAAATGATTCTCTCTTCAATCTCTTGAGTAGCTGAGATTACAGGCATGTGCCAGCATCCCCAGCTAATTTTTGGTATTTTTAGTAGAGGTGGGGTTCCAGCATTTTTTGCCAGGCTAGTCTCAGATTCCTGACCTCAAGTGGTCCACCCACTTCAGCCTCCAAAAATGCTGGAATTATAGGCATGAGCCACCATGCCCAGCCCATTATGTCATGCCCACATCTTTGCATCCTCATAGCTTAGCTCCCACTTAAGAGTGAGAACATCCGATGTTTGGTTTCCCATTCCTGAGTTACTTCACTTAGAATAATGGTCTCCAATTCCACTCAGGTTGCTGAAAATGCCATTTCATTCCTTTTAATGGCTGAGTAGTATTCCATGGTATATATACTACAGTTTCTTTATCCACTCTTTGACTGATGGGCATTTGGGTTGTTAAACATTTTTTTAATTAAAAAAATTTAAACCTCTGCAATGGCTTTTATTGCTTTCAGAATAAAATCCACACTCTTTATGATGTAGTCTCTTAACTGCCTACTAAATAATACATTACTTTTTTTTTTTTTTTTGAGATGGAGTCTCACTCTGTCACCCAGGCTGGAATGTAGTGGCACAATCTCAACTCACTGCAATCTCCGCCTCCAGGGTTCAAGCAATTCTCCAGCCTCAGTCCCCTGAGTAGCTGGGACTACAGGTGCATGCCATTCCATATGGCTAATTTTTGTATTTTTAATAGAGACCAGGTTTTACTATGTTGGCCAGGCTGATCTTGAACTCAGCCTGTGATCTTCAAGTGATCCACCTGCCCTTACCTCCCAAAGTGCTGGGATTAGAGGCGTGAACCACCGCACCAGGCCCTAAATGATAAATTACTTCTGAAGAGAGGCCCTGTTTGGTTTGCCACTGGGTCCCCAGTACAAAATGCAATGCCTAGCACAAAGACACTCAACTGTTAATGAGTGAATAACAGAAAATCATGAAGGGCCAAAGACTAGTTCAAAAATTAGAAAAAGTATATAGCATATGAAAGCGGCGAGAAAGGGCTGGGGATTGAATAGTCACAAACAGCTTCATGGGGAGGCACTCACAAAGGGTCCTGAAGGATGGAAAGTGTGCAAATGGGAAGAGAGAAGAAAGGGACTTCCAGAGAAAATGGGAGAGCTAGACAGAATAAAGGCAGAGAGGGGGTGGGTTCGTTTGGAACTTGGGTAGGAAAGGTGAAGAGCCTTTGTCTAGAGAGTGAAGAGCCCTGACTCCCATCATAAAGGCAATATTTAGGATATGCAGGATGGGTACAT
Organism: Cheracebus regulus; assembly: GCA_963574635.1. Taxonomy (NCBI): domain Eukaryota; kingdom Metazoa; phylum Chordata; class Mammalia; order Primates; family Pitheciidae; genus Cheracebus; species Cheracebus regulus. The sequence continues at coordinate 3,953 of CAUYQU010059213.1, forward strand.
GAGATTGAAGAAAAGAATGTCAGGAGAAAGTCAGACAGAAGATGGGAACAGAGGCCAGGCACAGTGGCTCATGCTTGTAATCCAGCATTTTGGGAGGCTGAAGCGGGAGGATTGCTTGAGCCCAAAAGTTTGAGGCTTCAGTGAGCCATGATCATGCAAATTCAGCCTGGATGACAGAGTGAGATCCTGTCTAAAAAAAGAAAAAAGAAGAAGAAGATGGCAATAGAAGTGAAGAGATGGACATTTCATGGAACAAGACTTCGGATCATTTGGGACTCTTCTCAAAGCATGCCTGAAATGTACAATCAACAACAGGCAGCTGGACTATGCTTCCGAGGTCAAGCCCCAAGCTACCACTCCTCCCTCCTGATTATTCTCACAGTGATACCTTCCGCAATCCAACAGTGACCTTGCCCAATTTCTTTCATGGTGCCTCTCCTGTGACTACCCCCATGGGAAAGAAGGCATTGCTTCTGGGGTACTTGGCCCTGGTTTGAGACTTAAGGCCAGTCCCTTGATGAAAAACCAAGTGAAGGTGTCCTCAGACACCCTTTGTTTTGATGCCACACTCTTCCCCAGCCTCTAAGATCCTGGGAGCCGGGGCTGAACTTGTAATCTGGCACCTCTTTATAAACTCAGCAGGAAACACTTAGAGGGCCTGGCTTTGTTTTGGAGGGAGAAGAGAGGAAGCAAAGCAACTGAAAAGGCACTGTTGACTTTTCATTCAATGCTAAAGCCAAATAGAGTGTGTTTGCTCTGTGCTGAATGCCATGCAATGGAGAGTCTGTATTTGAACCTCATGAATGGCCAAGAGTAAACGTCCTCTCTACCTCAGGCCCTCAGCAATACATTTAGACAGTGCTTCAGGTTTACCAAGTACTTTCACAGACATTATCTCATTTGATCCTCAGATCAGCCTATGACGCAAGGGGGATTATTATGATTTCTGTATTCCAGATAACCCAGTACCCTACAGTTAGGCGGCAGGGGCTCACCAAACGTTTCTTTAATGAGACTAGTAAGACCAAGTGCTTTGCTCACTGAGCTGGGTTCACATGTTCTACCCCTACTTCTATAGATGATCCTTAAACACAGAGCAAACTTCTATTATATAAACATCTGTCCTGGCCAAGTGCAGTGTAATCCTAGCACTTTGGGATGCCACGGCAGGGAGATGGCTTGAGCCCAGGAGTTCAAGACCAGCCTAGGCAACATGGTGAAACCCCATTTCTACAAAAATTACAAAAAAATAGCTGGGCATGGTGGCATGTGCCTGTAGTTTCAGCTACTCGGGAGGCTGAGGTGGGAGGATCACCTAAGCCCAGGAGGTTGAGGCTGCAGTAAGCCATGATCATCTTACTGCACTCCAGCCTGGGTATCAGAGTGAGACCCCATCTCAAAACAAAACAAAATAACAACAACAACAAAAAGAAAACCTGTCCCATGGATTTGGGTATCCTGTGGCCACAGCCCCTGTGTTTGAATTTGCAATGTTGAACTCCTCACCATTACAGAATTAGGTTTTAATAAGAGGTAGCCCTCTAGGTACTCCAAGTGGGGAGAGGTACGGAGGAGGGGAGGGGTTGAAAAAAATACCTATTGGGTACCATGTTCACTATTTAGGTGATGGGTTCAATAGAAACCCAATCTATTCAATAGAACCCAAGCATCACCCAATACACCCATGTAACAAATGTGCACTTGTACTCTCTGAATCTAAGAGTTTTCAAAGAGGTAGCACTCATGAAGCCCTACAGTGTTGCATGTGCTCTCATGAAGCATCTCATTTAGTCTTCACAACAGTTTTAAGAAAGCAGGTTATAGAATCCTCATCATGCAGGTGATGGAAGTAAAGCTGCTGCTACCGAGAGTAGGAAAACCGCAAGATTCACAACCGACATTCTGGCTCCAGAGCCCATTCTCTTTCCATTGTGCCATGATGGCTTTTAACCTAAGAATTAATTATCTTTGGATCCTTCCTACCACCCATTTTAGGACTCTTCCAACCCACATAACACATATACACAATAGCTATATAAAAGGATTATGTTCTTTTTTAAAAAAAATAGGAAAAATCTCTCCAACCTTAATATTTGTCTGAGCCTTTAAATTCAGCAAAACACTTCATGGTTTCCTGTCTTCAGACAGACTGCCATTGTTCAGTGTTAGGGAAGGGCCCATCCTATAGGAGATGAAATACCTTGTAATCCCCAAAGCAGTGAACTCCAGCAGGAACTCACATTGCAAAACAGACTGAATAATGAGAAACACATTTATGTTTCCCAACTAGCACACAGAGAAGAGAGAAAAGGAGATGTGGTCTTTGTTCTGAGCAGTTGGGTTGCTGGAAACTCATCATCCGTCAACACACAGGAGGTAGAGAGGGAGATAGAACAGAGCCAAGCTCTCTCCCCTGTGCACAGAGAAAACAGGTGAGGCAGATGGTGGGAGGGTTTTCGCTCCATTAAAGAGATATGTGGATTGAGAAGTCTGAGACTCAGTGCTTGCAGCAATTGCAGAGAGAGAGACTGCAAGGCAAATATCAATGCCTAGCTCTTGAAGAGGCTTCTGGAATGCTGCCCAAGTCCACATTGAGAATGAGGGCATGATCCTCTGCCCCTTGAGGAGACTCTGCTGGTTGTCTGGATTCGTCCTGAGAATCCACGATGGTTCTCATGTTCATATTGTAATATGCTATTATTTTAGAAATTAGAGCTTGTCAAGAAACATTGTAGCTAATTTTTCAATTGTCCTCAATGCCTTGTCCGCTACTTGTATTTAATAAAGCAAAGCTTTTAAAATGCTAATAATCACCACTATCCTTGTTATTACTAAACAATTGGTTTAAAGTAATTATTAGCAATTGTTGAAGCTAACTGATTGTGTATGGTGTACCATAAATAAATACATAAATAAAAAAGAAGTTTCCTTTATCTGCTTTTGAATGATAAGTAACACTTTAAACACATTGGCATCTTCCCATAAAAGTCACACCCAGCTCTTCCACTGACAAAATAATTATTTTAAGGTCTTAGTCGGGCGTGGTAGCTCTCGCCTGTAATCCCAGTACTTTGGGAGGCCAAGGTGGGCAGATTGTCTGAGGTCAGGAGTTTGGGACCAGCCTGGCCAACATAGCAAAACCCTGTCTCTACTAAAAATACACACACACACACACACACACACACACACACACACACACACACACACACAAATTAGCCAGGCATGTGGCGTGCGCCTGTAATCCCAGCGATTTCAGAAGCCTGAGGCAGGAGAATCACTTGAACCCAGGAAGCAGAGGTTGCAGTGAGCAGAGATTGAGCAACTATACTCCAGCCTGGGTGACAGAGTAAGACTCCGCCTCAAAAATAAATAAATAAATAGTCTTAAGCTATATTACAAACTTTCTTTTCTTTTCTTTTTTTTAGACAAGGTCTTCCTCTGTTGCCCAGCCTGGAGTACAGTGGTGCAGTGGTGCAGTCATGGCTTACTGCAGCCTCCATCTCTCAGGCTTAAGTGATCAGTCTCCCAAGTAGCTGGGACCACAGACACATGCCACCATGCCCCATTAATTTGCATTAAAAAAAATTTTTTTTTAAAGATGGAGTCTCACTATGTTGCCCAGGTGGGTCTTGAACTACTGGGCTCAAGTGATCCTCCTGCCTCAGCCTCCCAAAGTGCTGGGATTACATGCATGAGCCACTGTGCTTGGACTTTACAAACATTATTTTTATGGCTGCTGTGCCCGTTTGTCCTGTAGTCCCTTAGTATCTTCATATCCATACCCTACATCCAGCAACTGTTTTCCAGGAGATGAAGTTCTCTTGATAACTCAAGCACTCAAGGTTCTGTTCCCTTAAATGCTGCTTTGCTGTTGGGGTAGATGTGATATTCTCCTGCCCATGATGAGAGGTTAAATCAGATCTGTCCTCTGAAGGATTAAGTACCAACGAACTTCTATTAGCTACTCACTACCCATCAGTTTCTCCATGAAAGACTTCAAAGAAGGGATGAGATCTGTGATCCAAGAACAGGGCAGCTTCACAGAATGTCTGCTACTACGCATGCACAGTGGTCCACCTGCAGCTGCAATGAGGCAAATCTGAATGACCACTTTGGAAATGCTCACACCTACTATGAACATGACCCAGATGGTGGCCATCTGCTCTGACAATGCACAATCGCCCATGTTGAAGCTTAAGCTGGTATGAAATACATAAGTTTCTAAACCAAAATGAAGATGCAAATGATGCTATTGACCTTGAAAAATGGAAGGAATTCTGAGAAATTATAAACCACATCTTATATACTTTTCATATATTTTTCAGTTGGTCCATATGCTAGTTGCATGCATATGTAGCTGATATTAAGTATGAGTGCCAAAAATAAATACTGATACATGAAGCATCCATCCTTCTTCTACTATCACATTCAAAGGCAATGCCACGAATGTATATAATGTGGGGCTGCTGTAATTGTCAGCACACATGCATTCATTACTACAGTGCTGTAGAAGACCTCATCATGCAATCAGTATCCAGAGCAGACCAAACTGGCCTTCACTATGCTAATCTCCCTTCCAAAAATATTATACAGGTGTATGCATATGCCTGTGCATATATTTGTTATGGGTTGAATTGCATCCCCCCAAAATTCATGTATTAAAGTTCCAACCCCCAGTACTTCAGAAAGTGACTGTATTTCAAGCTTGTCCAACTTTGGGTTGCGTGTGGACCAGGGCAGCTCTGAATGCGGCCCAACACAGGTTTATAAACTTTCTTAAAACATTAAGAGATTTTTTTAAGCTCATCAGCTTTCATTAGTGTTAGTGTATTTTGTGTGTGGCCCAAGACAATTCTTCTTTTTCCAATGTGGCCCAGGGAAGCCAAAAGATTGGACACTCCTACTGTATTTTGAGACCTGGTCTTTAAAAAGGTGATTAAGTTAAAATGGGGTAATAGGGTGGGCCTTGATCTAACATGACTGATGTCCTTATATAAAGGGGAAATTTGGGGATCGACACACTCACATGGGGAAAACAGCATGTGAACAGTGAACATGAAGGCAACCATTAGAGTGATGAGCCCACAAGCCAAGGACCGCCAAAGACTCCCAGCGAACCACCAGAAGCCAGGAGACAGGCCTGAACAGATTCTCCCTCCCAGCCCTCAGAAAGAACCAATCCTGCCAACACGTTGGTCTCAGATTTCCAGTCTCCAGAACTGTAAGCCAATATAATTCTGGGACTTAAAAAGCCACTCAGTCTGTTATTTTGTTATGGCAATCCTAGGAAACTAAGACAAAACACTTCTCTAAAAATATAAATCACCAGTTCTCAAGAACTCAGCGTATAAAGAAGTAAAAATCTGAATCTTGTCCAAGTGGCAAACCACTGCTCACAGCCCTGGTTCCTTACTGCTCTCACTCTCAGCTCACAGCCGTCATATGCATCCGAAGAGGTTGATATGTGTGAGAAAGACAGAAGGAAAAAATTGCTCATTTGATTCACCATTATCTTCAGTGATGTCCCCTGTTTATCTACGACAAGAGCAAATCTTAGTTCATGACACTGTCACCTACTTGACTAATAAACCAGTCTGTGGCTATAAAAAAGATATTTGCTTATTCCAGCCCATACTCAAAGGTGAAGCTGACTACAGGCCATGTGTGCAGTGGTGTAGATGGGAAGATTCTGAACAGAATGAGAAACCAATACCCTTTGAAATCCTCTCCAAATAAGGGTCTCCACAGCACTATGGGGATCCCATCACTGAAACCCATACACAGGCGAGGCACAGTTGTTCAGGCCTGTAATCCCAGCACTTTGGGAAGCCAAGCCGGGCAGACTGCTCGAGTCCAAGAGTTTGAGACCAGCCTGGGCAACATGGCGAAACCTTGTCTCTACAAAAAATACAAAAATTAGCCAGGTGTGGTGGCACATCCCTGTAGTCCTAGCTACGTGGGAGGCTGAGATGGGAGGATCACTTGAGCCTGGGAGGTGGAGGTTGCAGTGAGCCAAGATTGCACCACTGCACTCCAGCCTGAGTGACAGAGTGAGATCCTGTCTCAAAACAACAATGACAACAACAAAAACACATACACACACTTTAGTGTTAAGTATAGAAAGCTCTTTCCAACATCCAGAAGTTAACAATTTTATTACTGTGTCTTTTTAGGGGCATTTAGGAATGTCTGTCTCTTTAAAATATGTGGATGGATTTTGAAACACTATTGTAAATCCAGAAATTTGACTTGACTCCAAAATGTACATTTCACATTTTTGGAAACTGGGGATAATTTGTTCTTAAATGCTGTTGTATGCTAACCAGACAAATACTTTCCCTTGGGATTCTTTTGAAAACTCTCATAACATTAGGCCTTGACCTAAGAACCGCTGTCAAATTTATCTTCCCTGATGGATTCGTTTATAGAAAGGCAAAGTTTAAACTTCTGTGCTTGACATTGAAATGCAAAATAAGCAAAACATTTTTATTTGAGCACAAGACCACCAAATAATAGCAAGAATTCTTTCTTTCTCTTTTTTGACACAGAGTCTCGCTCATTCTGTCACCAAGGCTAGAGTGCAGTGATGTGATCTCCTCCACCTGCCAGGTTCAAGTGATACTCCTGCCTCAGCCTCCTGAGTAACTGGGATTACAGGTGCACGCCACCATGCCCAGCCAATTTTTGTATTTTTAGTAGAGATGGGGTTTCACCATGTTGGCCGGGCTGGTCTCGAACTCCTGACCTCAAATGATCCACCTGCCTCAGCCTCCCAAAGTGCTGGGATTACCAGTGTGAACTACAGCACCCGGCCAAGAATTCTTTCCTGTGGTGGTGTTTTCTAACTTTCTTGCATGTGTTGACTAAGTTGGATGCTGCAGAAGGGCCAACAGGAGATAAAATGCATTTTCTGAGTGTTCTCGAATAATTAATGTGCAGCATAATTTTAAACTTACACATAAAGAAAATAGGGGAACATGTATGTGTAACTATAAAGACCATTGATTTTTGGAAAAAAAAATTACAGAAAATCATTGGTGTTCCTTGCTGAATTCTGAACTTAAATGCAATTTTTTTTAGCTCCCTAAATGCTAAGTATTAGAAACTAGTATTACACACTGTAAAAAGTTTATAAAACACAGGAAAATAAATATTCCAAATTTCATTGCTCAGAAACAGCTTGGAATATTTCTTTTCTGTCTTACTCTCCTCCTAAGTGTCTCAAATTGCAATTATACTGGGAAGTTCATTGTTTTGTTTTGTTTTTTTTTTATTTATTTTTATCTTGTGTCTTTCCTCCACTTATCATTACTTTGAAACCATTTTCTTGTTTCATCTTTTTCTAAAGCACAATCTATAACTGAGGACAGTTTTATCTATAAAGGAGGGCCCCAGAGAAAAATTCCTTTCTCATTTTTTCTCTTTTGTCTTATTTAAACTGTTTTTTTTTTTTTTTTGAGACAGAGTCTCGCTCTGTCACCCAGGCTGGAGTGCAGTGGTGCTATCTTGACTCACTGCAACCTCCACCTCCCAGGATTTAAACGATTCTCCTGCCTCAGCCTCCTGAGTAGCTGAAACTACAGGTGCATGCTGCCACTCCCAGCTAATTTTTTGTATTTTTAGTAGAGATGGGGTTTCACTGTGTTCCCTAGGCTAGTCTCAAACTCCTGAGCTCAGGTAATTCACCCGCCTCGGCCTCCCAAAGTGCTAGAATTATAGGTGTGAGCCACCAAACCCGGCCCTCTATTTAAACTTTTAAACATGTGCATGTGTTACTTTTTCCATTTAAAAATGAATACTCCTAAAACATCATCTTCGTTGACTGTGTAATTCCATCAAATTCTATTTTTTTCCACCCTTGGCCATGCAGATTTTTCCCCAACATTTTACCATAATAAATAAAAATAATTTTTCCAATATTTTACCATAATAAATAGAGTAAGTACCCCTAATATAGACCTTCAACTGCATTGCTGATTATTTCCTTTGGCTAGATTCCCAAAACTAGAATGATTGGGTCAACCAGTGAGAACTTTGAAAGACTTTTACATCACTGGGCAAACACTACCAATCGGCACCCCTGTGTACCCAACCAGCAAAATGCACCTGAGCTCACCGCACCCCTTCTCTGTCAGCTCCTCTTCCTTTTCTCTCTCACAACGAATCAGGAGGAGAACGAAGCAGTGGAGGTTCTGGAGAATTGGGTCAAGCAAATGTCCTGGGTCCTTGGATTAGGCTTGCTTACAAGGAGAAGGTAGGATTTTTATTACCAGCTCTTGGTGTCTGCCTGTCTCCCGACTGCACATTCGCACATGCGCATATTGGAAACATGGCACAGTGAGACTGATGACAATCCAAGAAAATGCAAATGTGATCTCATCTTGTGGCTGTCATCCTTGCTTTGCAAGTAGCACACCCTCTTTTCCGTTGGTCAAGTCAGGAGCCGTTCTCTTGGGTAATTTCAGGGAATCTGTCTCATTGCTCACATTCACATCCTCCTCCTCCCAATTTGATTTCCATTCCCACCAGCAAACTGCACCTGAACCCATCGTGCCACACATTTCATTTCTTCTCTGAGAAGCTAGGTGAACTCTCCCACCTAATCCCTCTATTTTTCCTAATGGTATAAAACAACAAAAACCCAAGGCATCACTCTGGCTACCCAAACCTCATCATTTTGTGCAGCTGGTGAAGAAAAGGTGGGGAGAACAACAAAATATTGGAAGCTGTGGGCTCTGGGCAGGACTTAGATGGTGACCAGGAGCGGAAGGAACCCTGATCTCCCTGAGCTCTGAAGGTAGAGCCAAGAGTCCCCACTCAGAGCCAGTGGGGCTCCTCTCTGCTTCCTCCTCATAGGACATTTTCTTACCCCTGAATTTTGCATCATCTAGGGGACCACAGTGAACCACCAGTGGCCCATGGAACATACTTTGTAAACCCTTGTGTCCAAGTCATTCTCAGAAAAAGAAGGAGAATCTTAAGTTCCCCAGTGGAAAGAGATCCAGGCTGGGTGCAGTAGCTCCCACTTATAATTCCAGCACTTTAGGACGCCAAGGCAGGAAGCCCACTTGAAGCCAGTAGTTCAAGACCAGCCTGGGCAACATATACCAAGACCCCATCTCTACTTATATTTTTTAAATTAAATAAATTAATTAAAGAAGATGAGACTGGTCTGGAATGTGCCAGAATCAACTTTCCCCTTGGCCTATATGTTTTACAGGCAACAAAGAGGCACAGGTGAGAGAAACTCAGTGAAGCAGGGGAAAGGTGAGAGTGAGGTGGGAACCATCTTATTTCCCTAATCTATTTTAGGAAACCGAGCCTTAGTGATGGTGAATAACTTGCCAAATATCACACAGTGAGGAAGTGGTTGGACTACAGTTCCTCCCTAAGTCTGACTAACTCTAAAGCCAAGACCTCTACATTAGACTGTACGTGCTAACCTTGCTGCTTAGGAACTAATGTCATGCTGCACTACAGGGTAAAAGGAGCACGTAGTGAGCATATCGACTCACCCACACGACCTGGTCAGGGAATGTGCTTGGCCTGTTCTGCAGAGACACTCATTGTCACCTCCCTGGTTAAACCCTCCAGCACGCTATGATCCAAAGGGAATGACGTGCATGTAAGCAATGAGATGGATTCCCTGAAATCACCCAGGAGAACAGCTCCTGACTCAGCTGTGAACAGGAGGTGTGCTGCTTTCAAACAAAGGATGACTGGCAGCCAGTTGAGTCCAAACAAAGGATCATTGGCAGCCAGCTGAGTCCACAACTTGCACTTGTTGAATGGGCATTGCTCCCCCTCTGCGCCGTCTCTCCCACCACTTATAAATGGGTGCATGGGCAACACACAGAAAGATACTCTTATCTCCCACAGTTTACACAAACTTCTGCTTGCATCACATGTCAAATTTCCTTCCCACATGAGCTGTGCTTTGCTGGTCCCCACTTCTGATCCTTTCCTCTTTCTCTTTAATGATAAAAAGAATGTCGAGAGCTTTACCAGAATGGGCACAACTGGGGCTAATGGAATATAGTAAATGTAACTTCAGCAACATTAAATAGTTTGATGTTTCATAGTAAAGGAAGTGGGAATGGCTAATTTGGCCTGAGTTATTCAGAAAACACTTTAATTAATTAATTAATTTTAATTTATAGAGGCTCAGACACAGAGCAAACACATGTACTGGTATTCAACGCAGAGAAGAGAAGGTGTCATCACCTGAAATGGGTTCTGCATTCTTCAGGGTCAGAAGGCCTCCTTTTTGAACTAACCCCGACCTTGCTGAGTTTACCAACTTTCCTGGCCACGAGGGTCAGAAATCCGCAATGATTTCATAAGTAATTTCTCATGAAACCACATACCACAGCATGAGTCACAAATGTAGCTCTGTGTACCTGTAGGAGTATATGTCATTCTTTTTAAATCTGCCAGGAATAGGATGATCAACTTGTCCCAGTTTGCCTGGGATTTTCCCTATTTGTACCAAAAGTCTCATATCCTGGGAAATCCTTCAGTTCCAGGCATACTGGAGTGATTGATCATCCTACCCAGGAAATGAGGAAGGAGCAAGGGGTCCTTAAAGTGTTGTTCCTGCCAGAATCTGCCTCTTTCCCTCTCTGCCAAAGTAGGGAACATGCAACCCTGTGGGACCTGGTGCTCCCATCCAGCTGCATGGGGAAGACATTTATGTCAACTTGAGCAGAAGGTAGGGTATCTAAATTCATCTATTTAAATATGTCATTATCTTTCCCAGCTGAGACATCTGTATATGCATGTGCATCAAAATACATATAACTATACAAGTAATACATGATCACTGGAGAAAAATTAAAAATAAAAATAAGGGCAAGGTGTGGTGGCTCGTGCCTATAATCCCAGCACTTTGGGAGGCTGAGGTGGGCGTATCACCTAAGGTCAGGAGTCTGAGACCAGCCTGGCCAACATATTGAAAGCCTATCTCTACAAAAAATACCAAAAAAAGAAAGAAAGAAAAAAAAAAAAAGCCACGCCTGTAGTCCCAGCTACTTGGGAGGCTGAGGCAGGAGAATTGCTTAAATCTGGGAGGTGGAGACTGCGGTGAGCCGAGATCTCTCCATCGCAGCCCAGCCTGGGCTACAGGAGCAAAACTCTGTCCCCTGAAAAAATAAATAAAATAAGACAAAATTTAAAAATAAACAAAAATAAGATGAAGGTGAGGGACAAGGGGAGGGAGAGCATCAGGACAAATGCCTAATGTATGCAGGCCTTAAAATCTAGATGATGGGTTGATGGGTGCAGCAAACCACCACAGTACATGTATACCTATATGACAAACCTGCACATTCTGCATATGTATCCTGGAACTTAAAGCACAATTTAAAAAATTAAAACAAAAAATGTTGAGAAGATGAAAAGGAGGTCAAAACTACTCATAATCCTACCACCCAGCCTTAACTAGTTTAAAAACCAGTTAAAAGGGCCAGGTGTGGTGGCTCATACCTGTAATCCCAGCACTTTGGGAGGCCGAGGTGAGTGGATCACCTGTGGTCAGGAGTTCAAGACCAGCCTAGCCAACATGGCAAAAACCCTTCTCTACTAAAAACATAAAAATTAGCTGGGCATGGTGGCACGTGTCTGTAATCTTAGCTACTTAGGAGGCTGTGGCAGGAGAATCCCTTGAACCTGTGAGGCGGAAGTTGCAGTGAGCCAAGATCACACCATTGCACTGCAGCCTGGGCAGCAAGAATGAAACTCCATCTCAAAAAAAAAAAAAAAAAAAAAAAAAACAGTTAAAATTTTGAGAATTTTTTGGTGTATACTTATAGATTATAATGTAGGCATATAAATGGGTATACGTAATAGTAAGTCCATTGCAGCAAAATATACAAAATGATGCTTTGATGTTACTGCTCATTCAATGGTAAGAGTATTCATCAATGCCAATGTGAATGTTTTTACAACATCATGTTAATACTACATAATATTCCATAATATGTGGATATCACAGTTTGCTTAACCACATTGATTAGGTAGGACATTTAGGCTGCTTTCCATTTTTTACTATTATAAACACTACTGAAACCAATGGGCTTGTTGCTATATCATCGAACACATCCTTACTTATTTTGTTACAGTGCATTCTTAAAACTGTGGGCTGGGCATGGTGGCTAATATCTGTAACCCCAGCACTTTAGGAGGCCAAGCTGGGCAAATCATGAGGTCAGGAGATCAAGACCATCCTGGCTAACATGGTGAATCCTCATCTCTACTAAAAATACACACACACACACAAAATTAGCCGGGCATGGTGGCATGCACCTGTAGTCTCAGCTACTTGGGAGGCTAAGGCAGGAAAATTGCTTGAACCCAGAAGGCAAAGGTTACAGTGAGCCAAAATCATGCCACTGCACTCAAGCCTGGATGACAGAGCAGGACTCTATCTGAAAAAAAAGAGTGAAATTGTGGGTCAAAGAGAATGCATTGGTTGGTTGGCTAGTTGGTTGGCCAGTTTTGAGACAGAGCTCACTGTCACCCAGGCTGAAGTGCAGTGGCATGATCTCGGTTCACTGCAGCCTCAATCTCCCTGACTCAAGAGATCCTCCCACCTCAGCCTCCAGAGTAGCTGGGACTGCAGGAGCACACCACCACACCCAGCTAGTTTTTGTACTTTTTCTAGAGACAGGGTTTTGCCATATTACCCAGGCTGGTCTCAAACTCCTGGGCTTAAGTTACCCTCCCACCTCAGCCTCCCAAATAGCTGGGACCACAGATGCAGGCCACCACGTCCAGCTAGTTTTTTGTATTTTTATAGAATTGGTGGTCTCACCATCTTGTCCAGGCTTGTCTTGAGCTTCTGGGCTCAAGCAATCTGCCCACCTTGGCCTCCCGAAGTGCTGGGATTACAGGTGTGAGCCACTATGCCTGGCCCACTATCCCTATTTTTCAGCATTCATGGCAAATGCTCCAGTCTAGACAGACAAATTTGGATTTGAAAGAGGATTGGAGTTATTTCCTATTAGGATAAAATTATCTTTCCTGTGCTTCCTCCTGGTTTCTCAAGAGATTATCTTCTAGATTTACACACAGCAACACACACGTGCCCATGCACACACTTTAAAAAAAAGCAACTTGATCAAATAAGAGTTTGTTAAATTTGTCCTCAGCATGAAGATTGCCATTAACAAGTTAGAAAAAACATGCTGTTCTGTCTCTCACAGACCTCAGCTAAGGAAAGACTGCCATTTTATGAACACCAATCCCAACAGCTAGACTTTGTTATCAATTAGTCTCATGTATTCCTGTTTAATTCTTATTGAATCCTCCTGTACTTTGTCTCATTATTTAAAGTGAATCTAAATCAGGGGCCCCAAGCTTTCTTTGTTAAGGGCTGGAGAATACATATTATAGGCTTTGTGGGTCATTATGGTCTCTATCACAACCATGGCACTCTACTGGTTTAGCACACAAGCAGAGAGAGGCAATACATAAATGAATGAGTGCAGTTATGTTCCAACAAAAATTTACTTCTAAAAACAAGCGGTGGGGCCAGGCATGATGGCTCAGGCCTGTAATGCCAGCACTTTTGGAGGGCTGAGGCGGGTGAGTCACTTAAGGTCAGAGGTTTGAGACCAGCCTGGCCAAGATGGTGAAAGGCTGACTCTACTAAAAATACAAAAAGTAGCCAGGCATGGTAGTACAAGACTGTAATCACAGCTACTTGGGAGACTGAGGGAGGAGAATCACTTGAACCTGGGAGGCAGACTTTGCAGTGAGCCAAAATCATACCACTGTACTCCAGCCTGGATGACAGAGCAAGACTCTGTCTCAAAACAACAACAACAACAAAAACTATGGGCAAGATTTAGCCCTTAGGCTGGAATTTGCTGATGTAAGTCACCTAGGGTTTGTTAAAACACAGATTACTAGGCCCTGTCCCAAAGTTTCTGACTCACGAAGTTTGGGACTAGGTCCAAGAATCTGAATTTATAAGTTTCTAGCTGATGTTGACGCTATTGGTTGGTGGGCTAGAGGGCAGTGTGGGGGGGATTACACTTGAGAACGACTGCTATAGGGTGTTCCCATAAACCCAAAGTATTTAATAAATTATCATATTTATCATACTTATGACATTTTTCTCCTGAGTGACTGAAGTGTTTGTGTACACCTCTCCTCTTGGGCTTCTTTAGGAGGTTAGAATGATCAGCTTTTGTATCAGTTCGGCTATTTAGTAAAAGTCTGTGGAATCCCTCTAGCTAGTGTGTAAAGGAAGGAGTTTATTAAGGTAGTTAGGGTACTCACAGACACCTTGGAAAAAGCAGGAGAAATATTTTTCTGGGTCATCTTCCAGGAGCAGCTCCCAGAATGGCACTGCCAAGCTGTCCTGATGCCATGCACCCCACCCCTCCTGCTTCCTCCAAGCCCAAGTGCGAGTCAAAATCTCACACCAAGAGGATCTGATTTTCAAAACTGAAGTCCAGCGTCTGAGCTGTGAAGTTAAGGGAGGCTGGAAAATGCAGATTTGGGGATTTGACATCGGGAAAGCAGATAACTACACAACTATACAAATGCAGGGCAACAAATGTTCAGATTTGGAGCAGCCACTGTCCATACAATTCCACCACTGGAAAAGAAAAGGCACAGTGAGAAATAGAAAGTTACAAAGCAATAAAGCTCCAGCTCTCTGGAATTTATTTCAAAATAATGGGGTTAGAATGGACAGACATGTGGTGGAACAGATGAGGCAGTTTCTTTGAGACAGGGTCTCACCATTGCCCAGGCTGGAGAGCACTGATGCCATCAAGGCTCACTGCTGCAACCTCAAACTCCTGGGCTCAAGCGATCTTCCTGCCTCAGCTTTCCAAGTAGCTGGGACTAGAGGTGCATACCACCACAGAGGGCTAATTTTTAAAAAATTATTTTATAGAGACAGGGTCTTGTTATGCTGCCCTGGCTGGTCTTGAACTCAGGAATTCAAGCGATTCTCCCACCTCAGCCTCCCAAAGTGCTGGGATTATAGACATGAACCACTGTGCCAAGCATGAAGTAGTATTCTTCTTCTCCCCACCACTTTTTGTTTTTTACAGGGCCCATGCAAATCTCTCTGTCATTTCAGTTTTAGTGTAAGTGTTGCCAGAGCCAGCACGATGAGGCAGTATTAATTATGAGTCGATGACTGTTGAGGTTGGGTACTGAGTACAAGGAGGTTCATTGCACTGTTCTCTCTTTTTTGTTATATGTTTAAATTTTTTCTTAATAAAGGAATAAAAATTTAAATGGCATCACAAGCAGAAAGTAACAGAATGGAGATAAACATCTATCTCTGACCCCTAGATGGTATGCTTTCTCTCATTATGGTATGCTTTCTCTAGGGAGTATATACCACTTAATAAAGATCTTTGGATGGGAGTTACTGTCAGAGCACAGCCATTGTTTTGGCAACATTCCCAAAGGAATAAAAGAAGTAATGTCTTTCACTGAAAGTAGGTCAAGATAAGGGATTATTATCACAGTGATTGACTTTGCTTCTCTCTGACAAATGCGAGGTGACCACTTGTTACATTCAATAGAGCAATAAAAGCTCCGATTGGCTGGGCTTTTCTAGGGTTACCAGCAAATAAAAAATGCAGGGCCCCAGTTAAAAGTAAATTTCAGATAAACAGCAAATATATTTTTTTCAGTATACTTATGTCCCATGCAATATTGAAGAAATGCTTATGCTAAAAATTTATTTGTTCTTTACCTGAAGTTCACACTAAAATGGGTATTCCATATTCTGTCTGGCAACCCTACTTATATGACTTACACCATTTAGGACATTCCAACCTCCCCACTTTTCTCCAATGCATTCCATGCCTTAGTTCACCCCACACTGACTAGACTGGACTCTGTAATTATGACTCTCTGGGTATCTCATCATTAACTTTCCCAATGTTCCTAGAAAGGCTTTTTCCCAGATCTTAGGTAAGTTCAAGGTAGACTTTCTCTCTGACCTTATGGCCCCTGAAGGGAAATGGGAAAGAAGTCATTTGCCTAAGGGTTCCCAAGCAGGTGCCTACTTTCTAAGATGAGCCCAAATGTGGGTACCCATCCGTTTTTTTCAATATCCTTTCAACACAGCAGAGATTGAGACCCCCCAATGAGTACAGACCATTCCTGCTGTTACATCCTTTATATAGATATGGACTTCAAAAGAAACAAAGAATGATTTCACACTGGAAAGCAGGAGATACCTCCTCATCCAGCTTAACTCTCATTTTGTCAATGTCGGTTCCAGATTATTAGCACCAGACAATCAAGGTTTCATGACAGAGAAGCCCTTACATCTTTTCCCGCCTACCGGTGACTTGGCAACTCATTTGCATCTCTACTGGAAGTGAGCCAGAGGAAGGAAGTGATAAAACACCATGAGTCAACATGTTACTTACCAGAAGTTCTGGTAAAAGGAGTAAGAGGAAGACAAAGAAAATAAGAGTCTTAGGAGATTGTGGTGCTCATCATTCTCCTTCTCCTCTAAACCAGGCTCATAGCGGACCTCCCCTGAAGAAGGTTCTAGAGAGAGACTAAATTCCATTTCCTGGAATCATAAGAAATATCTACCATTCATGTTTTCCATTCTACTCTGAAGTTAAACAAATGTTAGCGTTCTAATGGGGTGGGGGGATACAGTGATTTTAAAAGGTGGCTGCACAGCCCAGATGGACTAAGATGAAGGCAGAATTCTTCATACAGAGAGAACGACTTTCATTCAGAAAAACAATATTAATTGGTATATTTGGTCTTCCAGTTCAGGCTAATGAGAAGTCTAGACATAGAATAATTAAATGGCTTGTTCTGCGTAAGAAATGGGAGTTGTTTTAAGGGTTCCCCTTAGGGAGGGAAGACAGGAATTTTAAGAGCTATAGAGAGAGAGTGAAGAAATGGGTAGCAGAGGGGCTGGGGGATCCCAGAGAACATATCAGGGGAAGAATGGCCAGAGAGAAAATGGCTGAGCTGGCAATGCCTGAGGGATTCCAGCAACCACTTAAAAAAAATGATTTATTGTGGGAAATTTCAACTATGTACAAAAGTAACCAGACTCATATAATGAACCTCAATGCACCCTGGCCACTTCAATAATTATTAATGCACAGCCAATCTCATTTCACCTAAAATGCCCCACTCACTCATCCCTCTCCCATGGATTATCTTGAAAGAACCTCCAGTTCTTGTGTTTGGCTCTGTGTCCCCACCCAAATCTCATTTCAAATTGTAATCTCCATGTGTCAAGGGAGGGACCTGGTGGGAGGTGATTGGATCATGGAGGCGGTTTCCTTCTGCTGTTCTTGTGAAAGTGAGTTCACACAAAATCTGATGGTTTTTTATAAATGACAGTTTCCCCTGCTTTCTCTCTCACCTGCTGCCATGTAAGACGTAACTTGCTTCCCCTTCTACCATGATTGTCAATTTTCCTAAGGCCTCCCCAGCCATGAGAAACTGAGTCAATTAAACCTCTTTTGTTTATAAATTACCCAGTCTCAGGTAGTATCTTTAATAGCAGTGTGAGAAAAGACTAATAAATCCAGATAGCATATTTTATCAGTGAACATTTCAGTATAGCATTAAATTTTAAGTAGTAGCCAATTCTGGGCTGTACTGTCTGCCCCCTATTCTCCGCACCCTCTTCCTACCCCCATTTAACTGATATCCACACTAAATGCTTGTTCCTGCAGCAGCGGAGTGAGTGGTGCCTTGGGAGAGAGGGAAAATGAAGAAGTGTCCAAGATCCACACTGGTAGTGATTCCACACTCAGAGCTCTGAGCTGCTAGAACCCAAAGAATCATCTAGAAACCAAGAGACAATGGGAAATAAGGCAACAGCAAGGTGGAACAGGTGAACATGAACCTGGTGAAAATCTCCAGGAAGATCAGGGTAAGGGTACTGCCCTTCCCAAAGGTGGGGGTGGTGCCCAAGCCATCCTTTCAGGACATCACATAAACATGGACACCGGAGGCTCCTAGACACTCACAGGGCATATCTATCCAGGCTACTTGGACTATACAGTTGAGAAAGTAAATGGACTTTGATGTGAGGAATGCAAGTCGTTTTAAATTATCAGGCCCAGGGAGACATTAAAATGAGACAGCAATCACGTCCTACTCCCCTCTAAAAACTGCTATTGCCACAAGTAGCTGTAAAGTAACCTAATAATGCCACATTGAACACTATAACCACACCCTATAGCATAATAATGTATACCCAATCACTAATCAATGTTAATTCTGTAAGCCAGTTCCTGACAACTTTGTATCAGCCCTACTCCCTGTCCCCCCAACTTTTGTCTTTAAAAACCTGTTTATGTGCTGGCACAGTGGCTCATACCTGTAATCACAGTACTTTGGGAGGCCAAGACTGGAGGATTGCTGGAGCCCAGGAGTTCAAGACTAGCCTGGGCAACATGGCAAAACCCTGTCTACAAAAAATACAAAAATTATCCAGGCCTGGTGGTGTGTGCCTATAGTCCTGGCTACTCTGGAGGTTGAGGTGGAAGAATGACCTGAACCTGGGGAAGGCAAGGCTGCAGTGAACCATGATCCACTGCACTCTAGCCTGGATGACAGTGAGACCCTGTCTCAAAAAGCAAACAAATAAACAAACAAACCTGCTTGGAACAAAGATTGAATGGAATTCATACCCAAGGCTACTTGGGTCTGAGTCTTCCCAGCAGCTGTCAACCCTTTGGCTAAAGTAAACTCCTCCAGTTACATTTTATGCCTCAGCCTCTTCCTTTTAGTTTGACAGTCATTTGAGCTTTAGCAAGTTCCTCTTTTTTGCTAGCCCATTCTGGACACATTTTAAATGAGAGTCATAACCAACATTTTTGCATTATTCAAAATAGCTTCAAGAAACCAGGAACCTGTCACATATATTTGTTTTCTTCTTTAGAACAATGCATGTGTTTAGGGAAAATGAAAAAAGTCTATACCGAACTCATGTTAGTGCTTTCCAGAATCAAATGGTCACAGGCACTCAAAGCTCTTCTCCAGGGATAAGGGGTTAACCTTGCCTTCCAGTGCTTCACTGTCCGCTCTCAATGTTTGCTACTCTACCCCATTGTTCCACCCTTTTACCAAAGGCCTGCTGTCAGCAATATTCAGTAAATAGCCTTTTTAACAAAAGTGTCATTTCTTTCTCTTAATTCCATAATAAATCTTTTTTCCCCACCCCATGAGTTTTTCTGACACCCATAAAGAATTTTCCTTTCAACATCCTGTCTTCTTGCCTTCTCCACTCAAAGCTTTACTTGACACCTGCCTTCCAGGTAAGACAACACCCCTTAGAGCTCGTAATCTTGCCAAGTTAGTCTTTAGACTTTTTTATCCTGATAAAATGTTTGCTCACTCAGCACTAGTAGCAATCCTCTCCTCTGAGAATTGAGGTCTGTGCACTTGTTAATGATCCCATAATGCCCCTGTAGTCTCTGTAGGACAAGGGCCCCACAAAAAAAAAAAAAAAAAAAAAAAAAAAAAGATAATCTTTTCTTAGAGTCTTGGTTCTCAGACTTTGAGCATGTAGCAGATACCTGGAGGGCTTTGTTCTAACAAAGTCTGCTGAACCCCACACTGAAGTCACTGATTCAGCAGGTCTGGGTAGACCTGAGAATATGCATTTATATGCACAGATGAAAATGACTTAGTCTCTGGCTTCTAGAAGGATGCAGTCTAATGAATAAAACCCTCTTTTGATCTGGGTAGCACTTCAGAATTTGAAAATCTCTGTCACATTTATTAGACTAAAAAAAAAAAAACCCTCACAACTGTGTTAAGGGAAGCAGAGTCTGGACTTCGGGTTAGAAAACTTGAGTTTGAATTCCAACCCTACCAAGTATTATCTCTATGATTATGGTCAAGTTGCTTAAACTCTGAAAGCCTGCCTGAGTTATCTGCGAAATGGGAATACTACTGTCCCAGGTAGGTAATACTTGTGTTTGTAAAAATACTATATGAGCTAAAAACAAAAATACTACATAGATACCCAATTAGAAAAAAGGATAGGGTGGGTGCGGTGGCTCATACTTGTAATTCCAACAGTTTGGGAGGCCGAAGTGAGTGGACTGCTTGAGGTCAGGAGTTTGGGACCAGACTAACAAAATGGTAAAACCCTGTCTCTACTAAAAATACAAAAATTAGCCAAGTATGGTGGCACATGCCTGTAGCCCCAGCTACTTGGGAGGCTGAGGCAGGAGAATCACTTGAACCCAGGAGGCAGAGGTTACAGTGAGCCGAGATCACATCACTGCACTCCAGCCTGGCAGACAAAGCAAGACTGTCTCAAAAAAGAAAAAAAAAAAAGAAAAAAAGATAGGCTGGATCAGTTTCAAAAGACCATGAAAGTATTATGGGAACACAGGAAGAAAGCAGTGCATTCACCGGGCATAAATGTTGGATGGGGTTGGTGTTGGGGCTCAGAAAACAATTCCCCAAATATGCTGCTTTGGACTTCAAACTGAGAGTACCTGGGGAGTAGCAAATGCCAAGAAGGGCTTTCTCTAGCCTCTCTTATCTGATTAAGGGAAGTTCCTCCAGAAGAATAGTCATCAACCAGGGAAGATTAACTCAGGAAAACAGACTAAAGGTCTGACCTCTTGCTCAGAGAGACTTTTACCATAGGCTACCAATTCATTTGTATGAGGGCTGCTGCCTGAGACACTTTTTCTGCTTTATAACCAGATAACACAGCCTTTGTTCACAGTGCATTTCCACCCCTCTCCCTCCCTCACCTCATCACCACCACCCTCCCGGTGCCCTCAGCCCCTATATTTTTCTGTGGGGTATTAAAGCTTCGGTCAGCTGGTCCTCCTCTGAGTCATAGTTTGTGTGGCTCCTGTGCACATGTGCACGTAATAAATTTGTATGCCTTTTCTCCTATTAATCTGTGTTTCGTCAGTTTCTTCTAGATACTCAAATTATTGAACCTTTAGAAGGTAAAAGGAAAGTTCTCTTTGCTTCTACATAGGTTTCATGAAACTGATGGAATTTTTGCTGGGCCCTAAAGGTTTTCAACAGGTAGAGAATTAAGCAGGGAAGGAAAGTGGCAGGGAAATGCATGCCACATTTAAGAACTGGAGAATGTGGGAAAATGATTAATCTGATGATATGGCTGAAAAAGAAGCATAAAACCACAGAAGACTTTGAATACCAGGAAAAGGAGTTTCAGCATGCTTTGGTACGCAATGGGTAGCTAATAACTGTTCTGACCAGTAGATAAGTAACACTGGTGTGAGTATGAGGTAGATTGGAAGGAGAAGAGCATAGATGCAGCAAAAGCTGTTAAGTCCACATTCTTTAACAGCTCTCCCTAGCACCCCACCGTTGGCTTTGTTCCTGTCTCTCCACCTTCCATTGGTGTGGCCTTATAATAAATCCCTGTCTTCTTAATCATCAACTCTGCCCCAGAGACCAGAGAGCTCCTTCAAAGGAGGGGCAGCTCTCCAGTGGTCCTAGCCCTGTCTTCTGCGGCACTACAAGGAACACACATCCCCACTTCCTCCTAAAGATTCTTGGCAGCCCTCTTGTCCTCATTCAGATTTCTCTTCTGGTAAAATGTGCCCAGTTTTTTCAGCCATTTCTCACTGAAGTGCCTTTTCCACCATTCTAGTTACCCTTCTCTGGATATGTAGTTTCTCCCACAGAAAGAAAAGCACATGGTATTATCAAAGGCATTGGATAATTTAAACAAACAAACTCTTGATGGGAAAATAAGAACTTAATCCCCCACCCACCTCTTTTTCTTACTGGGTAATTTCATTGGGAGTACTTGAGAGAACGTCAAGTTCAAGGCCCAAGGGAGTTCTCACTTGTCTATGGTATCATTTACACATTGGCACCTTGGTCATATTTAAATCCTTCATCTCATTCTGACTTAGGTTTGCTTTGACTTACAGATGAACCCTAGATGTTGTGCATCTTTCCTTTAGGAAATTTTATGGATGCCAGTCCTGTAATTTACACCCTCTCTTTTATACCCTAGTTTTAGGGGATAGAACTGTGTGTACATGGCTTGCTTGTATTTTCTCCTTTAGATTTTTTTTTCGGCTTGGCACAGTGGCTCACACCTGTAATCCCAACACTTTGGGAGGCCGAGGTAGGAGGATCACTTGAGTCCAGGAGTTTGAGACCAGCCTGGGCAATAAGTGTCTCTACAGAACAACAACAAGAGTAAAAATTAACTGGGCATGGAGGCATACACCCATAGTCTCAGCTACTTGGGAGGCTAAGGCAGGAGGATCACTTGAACCCAGCAGATTGAGGCTGCAGTGAGCCATGGTTGTGCCACTGCACTCCAGCCTGGGCAACACAGTGAGACCCTGTCTCAAAAAAGAAGAAGAAAAAAAAAGCTGGGTGCCGTGGCTTACCCCTGCAATCCCAACACTTTGAGAGGCTGTGGCAGGAAGATGGCTTCCCCCCAAGAGCTCGAGACCAGAATGGGCATGATGGCAAAACCTTGCTTCTATAAAAAATAATAATAAATAAGAATAAAAATGTTTAAAAGATTTTCTCTTTCACTATAATAGTTAACCTCTGGGTGATCATTACATTTTATTCCTTTAGTTCATTTTCATTTTCCCTGAGCCTGAAGGGTTAACCTGTCTGTGGTTGATGTACGCACACCTTGGGAATTCTCTGTGGCTTTCCTAAGCCCACCCTAAGTCTCTTCAGAAGCAACAACAACAAAATGCAGGGCTAATAAATTTCCACTTCTAATAATAGGGTCAGTGCTATTTCATATGAAGACCATGTTCATAATTAAAACAAAGCATTGCAAAAAAAAAATTTTAAGGCCATGTTCAACATGCGATATTAACCTAATGTATATATGGAAGCCCTCAAAAGTGAATGTCTTCAGCTGTGTTACTGTTATTGCACACAAACTCCTCTGTAATGTCTCATCAGTCTCCAAATCCTGAAAATTTTTCCCAATATGTGTCTCCCTCATTTCCTCACAGTATGTAACACATGTATCCAAGGAAAACGAAGGACAGATTGGGTTTTCGCTTTGTGTAGAAACACATTTCACTTTCCCTGTGAAAGTGAAAGGTCTGTCTGAGCTCAGCTGATAAAACAAGATGTTTTGGTTTGATAAGATTTTTCTTCTATGTTGCTTGGCATGGTGACATACTCAGATTCATTTAGAAAACAATTTTTATTGACTGTGACTCATTAGAAAGAATGTCGTGTGCTAGCATTTCATCACTGAACAGGGAATCTTGGCCATATAGGGTCATTGCCTCAGATATGATTCAGGAAAGAAATAATGGACTTCCGTGGAACCAGAGGAATGCAGTAAACATGCGGTGCCCTGGCTCTTCTGTGTCATCTCACTGTGGTGTTGGTGGGGACAAGCTTGCTCCTGCGACTCCGAAGATTAAGACTACATCTGACCACACGAGGAGATGCTGCTTTTCCCTTAGAAGGACTGACAACGTAAGAAAACGATGTGTGCTATTAATCAAGGCTTTAGGAATTTCGAAATTTTTAAAAAGGAAATATTACAGGAAGTTCCCACAGCAGACACAACAAAGTACTAGCTGGGCCCAGTGGCTCACGCCTGCAATCCTAGCAACTTTGGGAGCCCAAGACAGGAGGATCACTTGAGTTCAGGAGTTTGAGACCAGCCTGGGCAATAGACTGAGATCTCAGTTCTACAAAAAAAGTCAAAAAATTAGCTGGGCATAATAGTATGTGCCTACAGTCTCAGCTACTCAGGAGACTGAGGCCAGAGAATTGCTTGAGCCCAGGAGGTAAAGGCTGCAGTGAGCCATATTCTTGCCATTGCACTTCAGCCTGGGTGACAGAGCAAGACCTTGTCTCAAAAATACAAACTTAAATTTAAATTTAAAAATATGGGCCAGGCACAGTGGCTCACACCTATAATCTCAGCACCTTGGGAAGCCAAGGCAGGCAGATCACTTAAGGTTAGGAGTTCAAGACCAGCCTGGCCAACATGGTGAAACTCTGTCTCTACTGAAAAAATATAAAAATTAGCCGGGTGTGGTGGTATGTGCCTGTAATCCAGGCTACTCAAGAGGTTGAGGCAGGAGAATTGCTTGAACCTAGGAGGCAGAGGTTGTAGTGAGCTGAGATTGCATCACTGCACTCTAGTATGGGCAACAGAGTGAGACGGTGTTTCAAAAAAACAAAAATGAAAAAAACAACAAAAAATATGTCTGGGTGCAGTGGCTTACACCTGTAATCCCAGCACTTTTGGAGGCCAAGGCAGGAGGATTGCTTGAGCCTGGAAGTTCAAGACCAGCTTGGGCAACATAGCAAGACCTCCTCTGTAAAGCATAAAAATTAAAAAGTAAATTTTAAAATGATAAATAAAATTTTTAAAAAGTGCAATGTTTACTAAGTCATGGTGTTTTATAAGGACTTGACTTTTTCATAAAGTTAGTTGTGAATAAGTAGAAGACCCTAAACAAAAGGTTTACTGGATTCTATGTAGTTTCATGTCAGTCTTTAGAGTCCTGATTGCATAAAGAAAGATTACTTGAAATATGTTTAAGCCTATTTAAGAAATGAGGCTTTCTAATATTGGAAGAATATAAATATTTCATACCAGAAGAATTATTTCATGCCAGAAGAATATAATTTTTCAGTGACATTTTAAATTATTTTTCTCCCTCCTGCACATTGATTCAGCAACATTTTTTAAAGCCTGAGATAATGCCTCTTCAAAACAAAATTTGAACACAGAATGGTTCAAAATCGAACTGGAAAACCAAAAGAAAAATCACCAAAATTCTACTTGCTATTTGATAAAAATCTTATTTCACTGATCTCCTTTACAATGCCCTATTTGCTAACCTGTCCATCAGTAACCTCCCCTCAGACACCCCCACCTGTACTTTCTCTAACGCTTACCTGTCTTGGAAGTATTCAGGATCATAAGTTGAGATACTTTAATAAGAGTGGACAATATCCTTCAATAAAGAAGTCTCCGCTTTAGTAACAGATAGGGTCTTGCATCTTTGGGATTATTTGACAGATTAATGCCACTATGTGATGGTTAAGATACCGCCTTCTGCAAAGATAAATAATGTTGATTCACTGTGCTTCCAAAATCAAGGGCAAAGCAGAAGGCATAAGACCAGGTGATAAAGTTTATGGCTGAGAAGGCAACCAAGATTCAAACTGATTGACAGCAGAAGCCAGAAAAGGATTATGCATTTGTTCCCTGATGAGTGTGGTGAATAAAAATAAAAAATTCCGAAGGCCAGCAGAGTAGAAGAGGGGTGTAAATTAAAGAAAATCAGAGTGAAAATACAGTGAGCAGCTAGACAACAAAATGATTTTGTGCTTCAGAGGAGGCTGAAAGATGAATCCCTACAGGTGGAGCTCAATGAAGGGATGTGAGACTGAGGAGGCCCTCGAGGCTAAGTCAAGACTTGCAGTTCACCTGAGCACACTCGTTGCTGACCCTGACCCTCTACTTCTCTCTCTGGGGCTCCTTCTGTCGGGAGAGGGAGTCACTTTGTTCCTTAATGCAGAAGCTTCGGCTGAAAGGCAGAGCACACGTCAAGATGAAGCTCTGGCGAAGAATTGATCAAAAATAGTGGCAGAGTGAGATGGAGAGTTAAATCAAAGGGCTGATTTATGAAGGCTTCAATTTTTTTTTTTTTTTAAAGAATGAACATAGATTAGTGGTTGCTGAGGGCCGGAGGGGATGGAGGTAGAGGTGCCAACTGAAGGATACTTCAGATTTCTTCAGGAGGTGATTAAAATTTTCTGAAATCGAGTGTTACAGCTCTTTTGGAATTTGTCTAGTAGGTTTTCTGGTTTTCACTGGAAAACTTCCACAGTAAAAAACAGAAAGAAGAAATTATTCTAAAATTGGCTGTGGTGATGTTTGCACTTACGCTGTGAATAGGCTTTCAAATATTGAAATGTACACTTCAAATCAGTGAATTGTATGGTATGTGAATTATATATCAATAAAGCAATTATATATCAATAAAGCTTTAAAAAAAATAACAAAAACCTACAAGCCACTAGAGAGGAGGGTCAATGTGGTGTGGAAACAAAACAACACAGCAACCTCACAGGGCTACGAGGGAAAACCAAAGATCACGGACCCCCCAGAAGGAAAGCTATTACCAAATGCTAAGGAAAGAACTACAGGAAAACTAAATCATGGTATTCTGTATTTCATTTCCACTTAGGAGAATTCTTCCTCTCTGTCAGTGTGTGTGTGTGTGTGTGTGTGTGTGTGTGTGTGTCACAGTCTTGCTCTGTCACCCAGGCTGGAATGCAGTCAGGGTCTTGCTCTGTTGTCCAGGCTGGAATGCAGTGGTGCATTTTCCACTCATTGCAGTCTCAACCTCCCAGGTTCAAATGATCCTTCCACCTCAGCCTCCTGAGTAGCTAGGACTACAGGCACACACCACCATGCTTGGCTAACTGTCTTTTGTAGAGATGAGGTCTCACTACGTTGCCCAAGCTGGTCTTGAACTCCTGAATTCAAGCAATTCTCCCACCTTGGTCTCCCAAAATGCTGGGATTACAGGCATGAGCCACTGCACTCAGTCTCTCTTTGTTATTCTATTTCCAAAGTTGAATCACCCTGTCCTGCTGGAGCTCAAAAACTATGGGTGTGATGAAGGTGTTACAGCTTGAACTCTAAAGGAAGGCATCAGCCATAGAGTGAGCTGCATGAGAACTTTTCCTGTTTCCCTGCAGAATGGGGTGCCAAGTTAAAGGAGTCAATTATCCCATCCTATCTGGAGAAAGCATTTCTCAGATGAATGAACTGGAAACTGAAAAATGAAAAAGGTGTTTTTATTTCTTTTCATAATTAGGACATCATTTACAAGACTTATATTTCTTGGATGTTCCCCAAATTTCTCACATAGTCCTGGCATTACTAGGAACTTAATACTTGCTGCTTTTAATTATATTGAATTCCACCAAGGGAGCTTAAAGGTTAGGCATTTTGTGATGGGTGTGCATTCTACTTCCAAATGTAATAACTAGAATGGAAATTCCAGAAAAGGAAAAGTATTTATCAGACACTGAAGCTGCTTTGAGAAATGACCTTGTCAAGTTAACTGGTTATCATTAGATTTATTACAGTGGTTAGGAAAAACTGACCTAGTAGATGTTTATAACAATGCAATCGTCTGCTTAGAATAATGCCTTGCATTAGGCAGCTGTAAACACAAGATCTTCCCCTCTTGAGCTCAGTAATCTTAGCAACAGTTCACTTTCCAAACAGGCCAAGAAAGATATGTTGCTTTGGGAAACTGGAAAATCAACAGACCAAAACACCCAGAAGAACTGGGTAGAGAGAAGATAGAGCCCATGACAGCAGCCATGGGCTCTGTTCCAGCTCCCAACCCTGCCACCTGGGACCAACACCACAATTCTCTGCCTGGCCCTGCACACACAGGCTGCAAAAATGCTGAGGAAAAAGGAAATTTCAAATGAATTCATCCCCAAGTTATAAACATAGTTCAGGGAGCCTTGGTAAAAATTTAAAAAAATTTTTTTACTTTGATCTACAAACATGCGACTTGAACCAGATGGCAAATGTTCTCTTTCTGTGCACATTTGCAAGGATGGACTCCACCGCTTAAGTGGGCTAATTGATCCTTATGAGTAATGAGTCTTGTGTGTGTTCATTAGGAAGGTTCCACGGGTACAAAAGTAGTTGGGAAATGAGTCAATCAATTTCTTCTTTTCTGTTCCATACTAGTAGCTCAGAACCTACCAATGCATCTCAAACATAACTAAGTATCTTTAGAGTCCTTTTTTTTTTTCTTGAGACAATGTCTTGTTTTTTTCCCCCAGGCTAGAGTTCCGTGGTGGGATCATAGCTCACTGCAGCTTTGAACTCCTGGGCTCAAGCCATCCTCTGGCCTCAGCCTCTCAAAGGGCTAGGATTACAGGTGTAAGCCTATAACCCTCCACACCCTGCCTCTTCAGAGTACTTTATTTTTATACACGTTATTTCTTTTTTATTGTTATTTTTTTAATAGTCATTTTGTTTTTGGTTTGTTTGGGGTTTTTGTTTTGGTTTCCTTTGAGACAAAATCTCACTCTGTCACCCAGGTTCGAGTGGGTGACACTCTACCCAGTAGACTGATCTCAGCTCACAGCAACCTCCGCCTCTTGGGTTCAAGCAATTCTCCTGCTTCAACCTCCCGAGTAGCTGGATTACAGGTGCGCACCACCACATTTGGCTAATTTTTGTATTTTTAGTTGAGATAGGGTTTCACCATATTGGCCAGGCTGGTCTCAAACTCCTAACCTCAAGTGATCTGCCCACCTCAGCCTCCCAAGGTGCTGGGATTACAGTCATCAGCCACCCCACCCAGCCATAATAGTCTTCCTGAAATCAAGCAAAAATAACCAATGTTCAGAATGATTGGAGCAACTTTCTAAAACCTGCAAATTCCTCTGTTGACTTATAATAGTTAAAATACTCAAGAAGGAAATAGTATGTTCAAAAGTATAATAATTTTTTTCTTTATAATTCTTCCTGCTCTCACATTTGTAAAATAGTACTTTATTTTTTTATTTATCTATTCATTTAATAATTTCAACTTTTATTCCAGATTCAAGGGGTACATGTGCAGGTTTGTTTCATATGTGTATTGCACAATGCTGAGATACAAATGATCTTGTTGCTTACGTTGTAAGCATTAGAGTACTTTAAAAGTGCTATTTGAGTGAAATCATTGTCTTATGTACTCTCATGTTGAGCAAAAGAAATCATTCTGACTGTATAACTTGTTTATACTTTTCAAAATACTTTCATATGTGTTTGATGCCCATAGCTAAGAGAGGGTGGTACAGTCCTCTTTAATCCATCCAGCATTGCCAGGGAAGATTAACAAGGAGGCATCAACATAATGGAATTTTTTTGACCACTAAAGTTTACGTGTTATGTTATCACACCTTTTAAAAATCTGTTGGAATAAAAAATCTTTCTAAAATATATTGCAATAAAGAAATGTCAATTAAAATGTAAGAATTCTTTTAAAAAATATTTCTTATCATATTAACAAGGATTTAAAAAGTTATCATACCCAGTTTCAGAGAGGATTCAAGAGAAAACACCCTCATAGACACTGCTGATGGAATTGTGAATTCTGGCATTTTAGGAAAGTGATTTGAGAATATGGATCGAGATGTTCAACCTGTTAACCCCACAATCCTTTTGTCTTTTTAATAAATATTAAAAATGGCTGGTGTGGTGGCTCATGCCTGTAATCCCAGCACTTTGGGAGGCCAAGGCGGGAGGATGGCTTGAGCCCAGTAGTTCAAGACCAGCCTGGGCAACACAGTGAGACCCTCATCTCTATAAAAATGATTAGCCAAGCATGATGGTGCACATCTGTAGTCCCAGTTACTAGGAAGGACTGAGGCAAGAGGACTGCTTGAGCCTGTGGAGTCAAGGCTACAGTGAGCCGTGACTGCTCTTCTGTACTCCAGCCTGGGTGGCAGAGAAAGACCCTGTCTCAAAAACTAATAATAAAGTTTAAAAATTTAGAAAGAGTGCCAACTACTCTCCAATCACTCAAGGTACGCAGGTGAACAACACAAGCCAGCTCTCTGCTCTCAGGAAGCTTACATTCTAATGAAGAGAGAAGGACAATAAATATGTACGCAGATAAAGAAAGAAGATAAATTCAGACACACTGCATCCTAGGAAGAGAAGCAAGTATGGATATGAGGAGCCTAAAGGCAAGGGAGGAGGTTGCTTTGCTTGGTGCTCAAGAAAGATCCCTGTAGCAAATTGGCATGTGCCCCCACCAATCCAGCCTCCACTCGGCATTCATAAAAGATCCTCTAGCCAGGCATTGTGGCACACACCTGTAGTTCCAGCTACTAGGGAGGCAGAGGCAGAAGGATCACTTGAGCCCAGGGGTTCCAGCCTGCAGTGAGCTATGATCCTGCCACTGCACTACAGCCTGGGTAACAGAATGAGACTCTGTCGCCAAAAAGAAAAGAGAGAGAAAGAGAACCCCTACTAAAAGCAAACCATGAAACCCAACCTACTTTCCCCAAGGGCAGAACAGCCACATGAGGTGTGAGGGAAGTTGTTGGGTGAGGTTTCTAGAAACGCTTCTTTAAATGTGAGACAGTCTCAGGTCAATTGCATATAATACGATTTTAGAAATATCTGAGAAAATTTGAATTTAAAAAGAAGTTAACTAAGGGCCAAGGAGAAAAGCAATTCTGGATTAGATGTAGCTCCGAAAATATATATTCTCTGCTTCCTCCACTTTTTTAGCTATAACGCTTTGAGTGAAATTGTTCAAGGTTTAGTGGAAACTTCTTGCTTGGGGGAAGGAGACTGTTGAGGGAAGAATGTTGTATCATATATATATATATATATATATATTTGCAGCATAACTCTCGGTGCTCATATGTATGGGAAAATTGTAGAATACATGAAAGAAGCAAAATGAGGTAGAAAACATGCTGGGGCAGGAGTTTGTTGACTTGGATACCTGTCCCGTTTCCGCTCAGACTAGCTGTGTAATCTTGAAATCATTCAGTTAATACCATGGATCCCAGCTTCTTTAAAACTTGAGAAAATTGGACTGCATCATCTGTAAGGCCTTGTCCATGTAATGGAAGGTCTTGTCACCTTTTTTTTTTTTGAGACAGGATCTAACTCTGTCACTCAGGCTGAAGTGCAGTGCTGTGATCTCGGCTCACTGCAGCCTCATTGTCCTGGGCTCAAGCAATCCTCTCACCTAAGTGTTCTAAGTAGCTAGGACAATAGTCAGATGCCACCATGCCCAACTAATTTTTGTATTTTTTAGAGATGGGGTTTCACCATGTTGTCTAGGCTAGGTTACTTTTCTTTTTTCTTTCTTACTATTGAAATTGCATACCCACATACACGCACTTGTGCACAAACGCACACACACACTCAGGTTAAAGATAAAATCCCACCATGAACCTTATAATAAACAGGTGCATAGAGCAGGAAAATTCCAGTCATAAAACAATGGACTCTTTATATCCAGAAAACTTAATACAGATTTCAGGCTGATGCAGGAACGCATATTCAGTCTTTGAGTGTAACATACCTTATGTGTATGAATAATGTACCCTGTAGCTAAATCAATAATGGGGACTTATATTTGTATAGGTCCTAGGTGTTCACAAAACAATTTTATGTCATAATCACTTGAAATTTTGGAGACTCATGCGATTTTTAGAAACAGGTAGGGCAATAAGAATGATCTCCGTTTTACTAAGGCTTAGAAGTGTAAAATGGCTTGCCCAGGTTTACGCAGCAATGGGGAGCCGTCAAATCTTCTCCCAGTTCAAGGGTATTTATTCTCATCTGCCATGTTGCCAGGCAGCTGGAATGACTCTCACTGTTCATGCTTCCTTTACCTCTCACTCCACTGCAGCTCAGCTGAGGCCACTGAGAACATCAGAACAGTGAGGCAATGTGATCACCAAACTTTCCCAAAATAGAAGCTGTCACAGAGATAAACCAACCAGCTGCTTCCCTCTCAACTCACCCGGTTGTCATATTTTAATCTCTACAGTGGGGTCTGCCAGACCTCTTATTTTTTCCTTTCTTTCAAATTTCAGATAAGAAAATGGAATACTTAAAATGTTAAATTCTTTTCTTTAAAAACAATGACTGGCATTCATAACTGAACACTTATTGAATAGCAAAATGTCCTACATCTTTACAAAGTCATGCATCTGATTCCTTTCTGCCTATAATTAGTCATCCTCCTTCACCATGGCCAAGTGAAGATGAAATCAAATCACTGCCAGTGTTGTTGAGTTTGAAAGTCATCAGGTGCCCACTGGCTGCTCTGAGAAGCCTTGTTTGCATTGTCCCCATTTTATTGATGGAGTCCTCAAACTCTTGCTTTCTTGTTTTCCAATGCATAAGATCATCAGGGAACGAGGTGTGTCACACACATCCATCCATGGACACCAACCCACTTAACGAAGAAGGAAGTTGTGCAGGTGGAGAAAGGGAAAGAGATGTCCCTGCTAGTGGAACTCCAGTGAAGAAAATGGGGAGATGAGGCTGACAATGAATAGGATGAAGAAGAGGAAGAAGGGGGGGAGGAGGAGGAAGGTAGAGGGAGGGAAGAGGGTGGAGGTGAATGAAGAAGCTAAGGCCCCAGGTGGCAAACAGGGCACTGAAGATAAAGAAGATGGTGGTATTGATATGATGAATCAGAAGACCAGGAGGATAACCAGACAGCAGAAAAGTCGAAGAAAAAAAAAGGCTGCCATGACCTATTCTCAGAAACTAGACATGGTCACCTTGGAGAGAGAGGCTCATGGAGAGAGAGGCCCAGCCACCACAGACAGTGCCACCTGCTGGTGACACACTCTCCACCACCCGCCCAAAACCACAACACGAGTTTGCAACAGGAGAGGAAAAAAGAACCAAAACTTCCAAGGCCCTGGTTTTTTCCTTTTTTTTTTTTAAGTAATTTTAAAAGGAGATTTATTCATATTTTTTAGTTTCCTTTTATATTTTTGCACATATTGTCAGGAGCCAGCCATATTTAATGATGTCAGGTGATCAAACCAGCCTCCTGCTCATCCTCTATCCTACTTCTGACTTTACTTGTGGTGTGATCAAGTTTGTTATCACCTCAAAGGAGAAAAGAAACCTTGTAGAAAGCAGCAGAAAGAACAACTAAACAATCTTATTCTGGGCATTCCAGTAACTTTTTTTGTATATGCATTTAGCTGTACTATAGGTAGTTGGTTTGTATGAGACTGTTAAAAAGGCCAAAGATAAAAGATCTATCTATCTATCTATCTATCTATCTATCTATCTATCTATCTATCTATGAAGCTGCTGTTTATTTTTTTGGTCTACTTGACAGATACATGAAACAATGTTGTCCAACGGTGAACTGGAATTTTATTTTGCCGAGTTGTTCTAACAACAACAGCAAAGACATCAGGCATAAATCTTGTATAAGATCCACATGTGGTTGCCAAGATAGGAAATAACTATCCTAATTCAATTAAGTAAATTTAAACAGAAGATGATACTTTCAGGGATCATTTCTGTAGTTCAGTACTACAGAAGTTTCTCTAAATGTGTAGAGAAAAAAAAATGTTAAACAGGAATATATGAAGATCACAACGTCATTCTCATTTTTATTCATCCTCTCATTAACATGAATAAAACCACTGCCCTTCTGAGTTCTCGTGGGAGGGATTAGTTCTCATGGCCTTCATACCTGGAGCTCGCTCCAGGAGTAAATGTGTTTCTGGTTTAACTCTGGAAATGCTCAGACATTAGTTAAGGGACCATGGGGCACAGAGCAACCTATGAGGTCTTAAAGAGAAACTGCCCGTGGCCCCACCCTTTCTCTCAGCTCACATTCACTCCATCAGGAAATCCCATCAACTCTACAGATTCCTGGATCTTTTCACTCACCAGCTCCAGGGCTACGTGAGGGCTCTGGGTAATATGCAGCAGTCTGTCTGCTCAGCCTCTCCTCTAACTTCTGCCTTTGACCCCCTGAAGTCTGTTTTGAATGCAGCAGCCAGCCAGATCTACTCTTTTCAAACGCCAGACAGATCTCAACACTCTTGTGGCTGAAAACCTTCTGGTCCTTCCATCTCACCCTTAGGAAAGCCCAGATGCTTGCAATAACCCCCAAGGCCCTAAGAGATCCACCCCTTGGACTTCTCTGACATCAACTCCTATTCCTCCGACTGCTTGCCCCATTTTGGCCATCCTGGTTTCCTACTGTTCTTCCCCATGGTTGGTGCCTCTGCCAGATGTAGTGTCTCCAGGCAGCTCCCAGGGCTCTCTCACCTCCTCGCTGGGCTCTGCCCTGACCACACTTTACTTCTGCAGCTGGTTTCACTTTCCAGTTTTCTCCAAACCACCCCACCTTGATGTTCGCTTTCCTAAAGCAGCGAACATATTTAATTTATTTGACAACAGACTTAAGGATGTTTACTTTCTTCCTCTCCTCACTAGAATGTACAGTCCATCAAAAGAGGGATTTTTGTCTTTTTCACTGTGTCTAAAACAGTGTCTGGCACATACAGGGCCCATAAGAAATATCTGATGAATCAGCAAATGACTAGATGCCTAACACTTGTTTTGCAAACCACAAACTAGTTAACAACTGTGATGCCTAAACTTGGACCTCAAAAGTGACTGGGTCTGTGAGCTACGTGCTGGGTTTTCCAGGTGACTATTGAAGCTGTTGCCAATACCTGATGGGCCCCGTTCTGCAATTACAAATTGTGTATGGCAGCACAGCCTGGACTTGGGCAAATCACCTGAAAAAAAGAAATAAGTGGCTAACACGTACACAGGAGCCAGGCACAGTGGCTCACATCTGCAATCCCAGCACTTTGGAAGGCTGAGGTGGGAGGATCACTTGAACCCAGGAGGTCACGGCTGCAGTGAGCAGTGACTACGCCACCATACTCCAACCTGGGCAACAGAGCAAGACCTGTCTCAAAACAAAACAAAAAAAACAAAAAACAAAAACAGGAGGCCAGGTGTGGTGGCTTAGGCCTGTAATCCCAGCACTTTGGGAGGCCGAGGCAGGCAGATCACTTGAGATCAGGAGTTTGAGACCAGCCTGGCCAACATGTTGAAACGTCATCTCTATTAAAAATATAGCCGGGTATGGTGGCACTGCCTATGGTTCCAGGTACTTGGGAGGCTGACGCAGCACAATTGCTTGAACCCAGGAGACAGAGGTGACAGTGAGCCAAGACCTCTCCACTGCACTCCAGCCTGAGTGACAGAGCAAGACTTTGTCTCAGAAAAATAAAAAAAGCAAACAATTACATGGGAAAACTGTTTCCATGTAATTGATGGGATAGTCAAAATTGATGGGTAATCAAAAGTGTTTGATTGTATCAAAAGTAATCAAAAAAGCATTTATCAAATCAATACAATTATTTTTCAGCTATTACATTTGTAAAGGTTTTTAAAAACTATAATAATACTGGCAAAGGAACCAAAAAATGCACCTTTAGACCTTTAGAAAACAGAGCCCTTTGTGAACTTATTTGAAAAATGGGCCAAAAAA
The DNA here is from genome assembly GCA_963574635.1 of Cheracebus regulus. Taxonomy (NCBI): domain Eukaryota; kingdom Metazoa; phylum Chordata; class Mammalia; order Primates; family Pitheciidae; genus Cheracebus; species Cheracebus regulus. The sequence continues at coordinate 38,995 of CAUYQU010059213.1, forward strand.
GATGTTCAGAAATTAATTTGTGGGAATTTACCCTAAATGTGGAAGCATCTTTATGGACAAATATTTTACTTACAGATGCATTTATAAAAGCAAATCTTAAAAGCAACCTACATGACTGGCCATAAGTACAAGCAAACTATACATGGCTCATCAACTTGATTCTGTTTTTAGTGACGCATTAATAGTTTACCAATGTGGGAAAGTCCTAGTATGATGCTATATAACTCCCTACTCCAACAGAGTAGGGGAAAAGGCAGGTCAAATAGCAACAGAGGTAGGAGCTATGCTCCTGGATTCTGGGTTCTCTGACTTCAGGGAATACCCCATCTATCTGATCCCAAATCCCCAGAGACAGAGTGTCTTCCACTTCCATGGGAGCTGGGGATCACAGCTCCGAGGCCCAGAAACCTTTCGATTTCTAAATTCTTCTTTGTGATGTCTTCTCTTAGCATCAGGAACCCATAGCACATAGGCACCCAGTGAGATCCCAGAACCTCTGAGGGATGTGTAGGAATTAGTCTCCAGAGTAACAATGTTGGAGCTCAGAAAGTGATACTTCAAAGTGAAGGCCTTGGGGTGAAGTTTCTCTCTGATCTTCCCCTGCCTTTCTGTCTCTTGCCCCTCATTCTTCCCTGAGGCAAGCCATAGAAACTAGAATTCCTCTTCCCCAAGGTGGGTCATAAAAACCAGAACCCCTTTCCCTCAAAGCCAGCTATAAAGCCTAAAAATGTTAGTCTCTTGGCCAGGCATGATGGCTCATGCCTGTAATCCCAGGGCTTTGGGAGGCTGAGGCGGGAGGATCACTTGAGGCCAGTTCGAGACCAGCCCGCCCAACATGGCAAAACCCTTTCTATACTAAAAATATAAAACATTATCCAGGCATGGTGGCAGGTGCCTGTAATCCTAGCTACTCTAGAGGTTGAGGCACAAGAATGGCTTGAACCAGCGAGGTGGAGGTTGCAGTGAGCCGAGATCACACCACTGCACTCCAGCCTGGGTGACAAAAAATAATATATTACTCTCACCTTGCCCCACCTTTCAATGTATCAGCTGGCCATAAATAAAGACCCCCATTCCAGAGGGGTCATGCCCTACACCAGGGAAGAAGAAATGCTGCAACCATGAGCCAAGAAGAATCTGAACAGGCAGGCCTGGCTAAGTTTCCCTGTTCAGTTTATTACCATCAGCTCTGTTAAATCAAGTTTGGCTTAAATCTCTGTCCTTACATATTTTAAGTCTGACCTAAAGGGTTCTCTGTACATCATGAACTAAAACCTAAATGGAGTTGTAAACAGACTAGAGTCTACTCTGGTGCCAATCACTGTGTTTTGGCCAATCAAATGTGGCCAACTCCTCAAACCGCATCCAAATAAGGCAAACACCAAGCTACAAGCAATCTGCCTGTTTCTTTGTCTCACTTCCATTTTCTGTATGTCACTTTATTTTTTCTGTCCATAAATCTTCCACCAAGGAGCTGTGCTGGAGTCTCCGAGCCTACTCTGGCTCAGGAGTCTGTCGATTAGCGAATGGTTCTTTACTCAATTAAACTGTTAAATTTAATTCAGCTGAAGTTGTTCTTTTAACAGTTCATACCCTTTTTATCTAATCACATTTCTATTTATTATGTATTTATTTTACTTTATTTATTTATTTTTGAGACCGAGTCTTGCTCTGTCACCCAGGCTGGAGTGCAATGGTGCGATCTCTACTGGCAGCCTCGACATCCCAGGTTCAAGTGATTCTCCTGCCTCAACCTCCTGAGTAGCTGGGATTACACGCACCTGACAGCACTCCCAGCTAATTTTTGTATTTTTAGTAGAGATGGGGTTTCACCATGTTGACCAGCCCGGTCTCAAACTCCTGGATCAAGTGATCTGCTCCCCTTGGCCTCCCAAAGTGCTGGGATTATAGATGTGAGCCACGGTGTCTGACTCAATCACATTTCTACATGGCTGTCCCTGCTTCCTTGAACCTAAATGTAAACATGGATAGTTTATTCTGGGGCCTAGAGTCTTTATCCTGAAGCCTCCTGTGCCACATAAAACTATGATCAAATAAATTGGTTGTGCTTTTTTTCTTGGTAACCTGTCTTTTGTTACAGGGGTGTCAGCCATGATCTTTAGATGGGGAGAAAAGGGACCACCCCCTTTCTGTACTTACAATCTTCACTCCAATTACATAATAAATAGAAACAAAAATGTAAGAATAGAAGTACAAAAAAGAGAACAAATGTATCTGCAGAAAAGTAAAGCTGAATTCTATAAAAAAGTGCAACAGAATAGGATTAAGTGGGTACATAATTGATGTATTTTGATGGGCATAATTTGGCCTGACAACTGTTTTCTAATGGGAGCCTGCCATACAGATAAGTCCAGAAATAGGTTATTTAAAATGTGCTGTAAAACACCATTCCTGCTACAGTATTTTTTTTTTTGACATATCCAACCCTATCATGTTGCCTTTACATGGTAAGAGAGCTGGACCAGCTCTTGGGAATTTCAGCAGAATAAATCACAAATCTGATCAACTTCATATGTGAATGTGGAAATGGGAGTTCATCATTACACCCAGTAGCCTAACAGGCCTTAGAACTTGGAATGCCACAGGATGTTGTTCTCCCCCCATCACAGACATATTTCCTTTCACTTCCAGTCAATCTGTTGAATACCACCAAAGAGAGGAAGAAAGCAGAAAAATAGAGTACTGTACTCTGTCATCGAGGGTTACTACGTGGTTCTCCAGAGGCAATAAAAGACTTGCTACTTTTCAGAAGAGAGTTCTTACAGCCAGTTTCTCCAAAGTTCTTATGGTTTCAACATCAATTCTCTGACATTCGCTGAGTGTCCTACAGTTCAGTTCTGATACTATTTGGAGTTACCATCAGATCCCACAAATTAAGGGCTCAGTCCCACAAAACTGCCAGTGCCAGTAGGGTTCCCAGGCTACCTGAACTTCTACCTGGCTGACTACAAATTCAAGAGTTTCTATGACTGCTTTAGGTTCAGTAATAGACTAGAGTGACTCATAGAACTCAGCAAAACACTGTTTTTGTGATTCACATAAAGTTTCACATAAAGGATGCGACTCAAGAACAGCCAAATGGAAGAGATGCGTAGGACAGGTATGGGGCTGGTGGCTGGGGTGTGGAGCTTCCATTCCCTCTCTGGGCATGCCATTTTCCCAGCACATCATGCATTCACCAACCCAGAAGCTCCTGGAAGCTTGTTACTCAAGAGTTTTTACTGAGGTGTCATGGCTTAAGGATGATCAGTTAAATCATTAGCCATTGGCTGGGTATGGTGGCTCATGCCTGTAATCCCAGCATTTTGGGAGGCCAAGGTGGGCAGATCACTTGAGATCAGTTCGGGACCAGCCTGGCCAACATGGTGAAACCCCATCTCTACTAAAAATACAAAAATTAGCCAGGTGTGGTAGTGCGTGCCTGTGATCCCAGCTACTCGGGAGGCTGAGGCAGGAGAATCGCTTGAACCCAGGAGGTGGTGGTTGCAGTAAGCCAAGATTGTGCCATTGCATTCCAGTCTGGGTGATAGAGCAAGATTATGTCTCAAACAAAAACAAAAACTAAACTAAATAATTAGCCTCTAGTGACTGAACTCAATCTCCAGTTCCCTTCCTCTCCACAAAGGTTGAGGGGTGGAGCTGAAAGTTCCAACCCTCTAATCATAAGCTTGGTCTTTGTAGTGTGGCCAGCCTCTCTCTTAAAACTATTTAAGGGCCCACCTTGATTTGCCTCATTAGCATAAACTTAGTATGATCAGAAAGGATTCATGATTAACAAAAGACATTCCAACCACTCAGAAATTTCCAAGGGTTTTTGATGCTTAGTGCCAGGAGCCAGCAATAAAGACCAAACATATTTTGTATTATACCATAGTTCTGAAATGTGTTTTCTGGGTAAATCTCTTTACTGCAGTTTCCCTAAATGCATCCTGAAGCTAACATATTTAACTTCCTTGCCAACTGTGCTCCAATTTTGTGTGCAAAGGATGCCCCTCTGTGTGTGGACACTTAGTGTGTTTCTTGATTCGTTCACTGATAACAGTGGTATATGCTGCTTACCCAGAATGTTGCTGGTGTCAGTGAAAGCCATTGCAAGAATCCCAGAAGACTCAGTGCTCTAGGAGAGTTCAACCAATCAGCACAAGGATAGGAAGTGACTGTTCTCAAACTAGCAGAGTTTGTCCAGCTCTTTTGGTAGCAAGAGACACCTGACTCAATTTTGCTTAAAGGGGATTTATTGAAAAAAAAAAAAGTCTATCTAATCCTTTCCACTGATACTGAAGAAAGGAAGAAAGCCGAGAAATGGAGCACAGAGAGAGAGAAAAACACTGCCAGGAAGCATATTAGGAGCAGTAGCTGAAACTCACAGAGAATATCCCCATAGAGACCAAGCCCCAGGTTTCAGCCTTGTGCAGACCAGTGTAATAAGAGCTAACACAAATAGGGTCAATACAATAATGGCTAACATTTATTGAGTGGTTAGTAATCACTAAGCACTATTTTAAGCACTTTATAAACATTAATTCTTTCATTTCTCACCACGACCCTATGAGATCAGGTCTGGCATGCCCCTGTTTAACAGAGCAGGGTCACTTATTTAGTGGCATGGCATCTGATCCTGGGGTCTCAATCCTTACACCATACTCATCCTCTAAGGATGGCTAGAAAATGCCTCTGCAGTTACAGTCTGAATTTTCAGCAATTATACTCAAAATGACTGAAAATAAGTGAGTGCATTTGCTTGAGAAAAGGAAGTGATCATTCAAACTCATATTTAAGGAAAATGTGTAACTACATAGGACATTTACAAAGATCTAAACATACAAAATTAGAAAACTGAAAGAAGTGGTTCTGGACAGGACCAAGAGGAAGGCGTTTCCCTTAGTTGTGTTTTTTTTTTTTTTTTTTTTTTTTTTGAGTCAGGGTCTCAACTCTTGTCACCCAGGCTGGAGTGCAGTGGCACAATCTCAGCTCACTGCAACCTCTGACTCCTGGGTTCAAGTAATCCTTCCACCTCAGCCTCCCAAGTAGCTGGAACTATAGGCGCATGCTACCATGCCTGGCTAATTTTTAGTAGAGACATGGTTTCATCATGTTAGCCAGGCTGGTCTCAAACTTCTGACCTCAAGCAATCTGCTCGTCTCAGCCTTCCAAAGTGCTGAGATTACAGGCATGAGCCACCACGCCCAGCCCTTAATCATGCTTCTTAAATACACCTCCAATTTGAGCATGTTAGCAATCTCAGCCCCCTCACCATGTAATGTCCTGAGCCACTTCAGGACTCCACAGAGTCCCCACCAGCAAGAAGGCCCTCACCAGATGCAGTCCCTCAACTGTGGACTTCTCAGCCACCATGCTGTAAGAAATAAATTCTTTTTCACACACACACACACACACACACACACACACACACACACACACACACACACACATAAAATATCATATATATTATATATATTTAAATGCCTCCAATTCCCTATGGGAAACTAATATAATTAATATCTCTAATACCCACTTTAAATAATAATTTAGCAAATAACTACAGCTCATTTCATACAAGTTTTGTTACTTTCAGCTAATTATTTCTACTATCATTTTAAAGTCCAGAATAAAGAATCTACTTCCAAAGAGCATTAAATTTCAGTATTAGAACCAGATGAACCAGCCTAGGCCAAAAAAAAAAAAAAAAAAAGAGCCCACTGAAAGAAGAACGCCTTAACAAAGCTCATTTCCATTTGAAGGTGCTGCCCTGCGTCACTTTTGCAGCCTTATCTCTCTGATCCCCACAGTAGACGAGCAATAGGAATGATATTGTTATCTTATTGCATAAAGAAGGAAGAGGCCCAGAGTTGTGATGGGCTACACCTAAGTTCCCACAGCTAACAAGTCCTGAAGCTGAGACCAGAATCCAGGCTCCTCCATTCCTTCCATAACTCTGACCTATTTTAGTGATAATTTCCCAGATTTTATATTAATAAGCATCAAAGCTCATTGGCTTGGCCTACCCTCTGGTGACTTATCAATGAGTAGTGAAATGTTCCTAATGAGGACTCAGATAAGAAGCTAAAGCTTCTAGAACAGACATAGAAAAAATTTTTTTTTGAGACAGAGTTTCATTCTTGTCACCCAGACTGGAGTGCAATGGCGCGATCTCAGCTCACTGCAACCTCGATCTCCTAGGTTCAAGTGATTCTCCTACCTCAGCCTCCCAAGTAGCTTGAATTACAGGCATGCACCACCACGCCCGGTCAATTTTGTATTTTTAGTAGAGATGGGGTTTCACCATGTTGGCCAGGCTGGTCTTGAACTCCTGACCTCAAGTGATCTGCCCACCTCTGCCTCCCAAAGTGCTGGAATTACAGGTGTGAGCCACTGTGCCCGGGCTTGACCTAGAAAAATCTAATAGAAAGGTAAAAATACCTGACTTTTTTTTTCTCTCATTTCTTTTTCTTTCTTTTTTGGAGCACTTAGAATGTACCAGGCACTCTGAAAAGTACTTTATATACATTCTACCTCATTTATCCTTAAAACCTTACTGTGAGGGGCATAGTATTAGTTCTATCTTACAGACGAGGGAGCCGAAGGTTAAACAGGTTAATTTACCAAGGTAACAGTGAGTAATCCTGTATGATGGAGAGGTACGTGTTCAGGTCTGGAACTCATCCCAGCCAAATGAATCCACAGAGACAGGAACTCTACAGGCTGTCCTTGGCATGAGCGGGTGATCATGCATTCAGTTTGCCTTCTCTGTGCATGGCTGTCCACTGTCCCTCTCGCCTCACCTGCCGCCTCTGAATGACTAGGTTATCTCTAGTTGACATCTTCTCTTTGATGCAGAAATCCCATTTGGCCTTTGGGAGGCCTCGTATTCTTTTTTGGGGGTGGTTACGGGAGAAGGCCTAGTATTCTGTCACTTTTCAAAGAGCATGCTTATGAAATGTCCCCTCCCTCAATGCAGAAGGATCAACAAGTCAAAAGCTGTTTTACTCTTTTAATGCCTAAAGGAAATGTTAATTGAGACTCACAGTGGGGCACACAACTTAAGAAAAATAACATTTTCATGCAATATTTTTTAAAAATCAAAATTAATGCCAAAAAACCCCACAAAATTCAAATAAAGCCAGATCCAAGAGTATACTTGCAGGACTCACCTCACTCCCCTTACCCCAATCTCAGCCCTGTCAGATGCTATCCATATTTCAACACTTGACATTTTTTTCAAGTGAATTTTTTTTTACATTAATTTTGCCCTTTTTTTTTGGAGATGGAGTCTCACTCTGTCCCCCAGGCTGGAATAGAGTGGCGCACTCTCGGCTCACTGCAACCTCTGCTTCCTCAGTTCAAGTAATTCTCCTGCCTCAGCCTCTCTAGTAGCTGGGATTACAGGCTCCTGCCACCACACCCATCTAATTTTTGAAGAGACGGGGTTTCACCATGTTGGCCAGGCTGGTGTCGAACTCCTGACCTCAGGTGATCTGCTCACCGCAGCCTCCCAAAGTGCTGAGATTACAGATATGAGCCACTGTGCCTGGCTGCCCTTTTTAAAGATGGCATTCAGACAGCATTTATATTCATGACTGAGTTTATATCTCACTCACCTCTATCTATCTTGGTCCTGGACTGGGTTCATGAACAGAATGATGGTCGGGTGCAGTGGCTCATGCCTGTAATCCCAGCACTTTGGGAGGCTGAGGTCAGAAGATTTTTTGAGCCCAGGAGTTCAAGAGCAGCCTGGGTAACATAGCAAGACCCCATCTACACTAAAAATAAAAAAGATAATGATTAGCCAGGAACGGTGGCATGTACCTGTGGTCCCAGCTACTCAGGAGGCTGAGATGAGAGGATCACCTGAACTAAGGAGGTTGAGGCTGCAGCGAACTCTGATTGCACCACTGCACTCCAGCCTGGTCAATGGAGCAAGATCCCATCTCAAAAAAAAAAAAAAAAAAGGACAGAAATATGACAGTGGGCCTCAATTTCTACTGGACCTTCTTCCCATGTTCTTCCCTGCTTCCTTCACACATCAGCTGTTCTCTGCCGGCCCCACCAGAAAAGTGACCAGTGATTACCTGGTGCGCACAGTTTACAGCTGGGCAGCGTCTCATGCCACCAGGCCCTGGGGGAGATGGAGGAAAGGAAAAGTCTTCTTCATTTTCCACCAGAGCTGCAGCAGGATTTTTGGCTTTCTTCTTCTTAAGGACACTTTTCAACCATCCATTGAGTTATGTGCCAGGAGGGAAATTCCTATCTTGAACCCTCACATCAGTGCTGACATATAATTCTAATTATTGAATTTCCATCACTGCTTCTCTAATGCAGTGATTTTCAGTCTTTAAAAACACAAATCCCTATGCCCAAGCTGCTCTCAGATCAATGAAGTAAATCAGTGCCTCCAGAGGCGACAGCCTGGTGTCTGCACTGGTCGCAGTTTCCTCAGTGACTCCAGTGTGCAGGCAAGGTTGAGAATGGTTGCTTTAGAGAAAGACTGGGCTTTGCTGTTCTTCACTCAGGTGGTTGTGGCCCTTCCTAGAGGACAATGGCAGGAAAGGCTGCAGAGTCGGAGGGAGCTAGGTTCAAATCCTGGCTTTCCCACTTACTTTGTGGCCTTGGACAAGATAGTTGACTTTCATTTCCTCAACTGTGCTATAGACATAATAACAGAATCTCCCCCTTGGACTTGTTTGAAGGGATCAAGCCAAGACATCTGAAACACCTGGCATGGTGCCTAGTGGGCATGTGTGCACTCGTGCTCCCCAACACACAGCATGAGCAATTAGCTTTAGCAATTATGAAGCCCTTCTTCAAACAAAACGATAGGAAGCCCAATTAATAGGCAAAGGCGGAATTGCTCTGTTTGAAGGTGAGGGTAGGGACAGACGCAGGCCCCATTCTTCTTTTTAAGAGACAGGGTCTCACTCTGCTGCCCAGGCTGGAGTACAGTGGTACAATCACAGCTCACTGCAGCCTCAAACTCCTGGCTCAAGCAATCCCCTCCCTCAGCCCCCCAAGTAGCTGGACTACAGGTGTGCACCACACTCGGTTATGTATATACACACACACACACGTTTTTGTGTAGAGATGGAAGAAGTAGGGACTACTCGCTATTTTGTTCAGGCTGGTCTCAAACTCCTGGCCTCAAGGGATCCTCCTGTCTTGATGTCCCAAAGTGCTGGGGTTAGAGGCATGAGCCACCCCGCCCAGGCTTCTTTCCTAGGATGCTCTGCAGACCCTTACAGTCTTAGGAAATCATTTGAAGGCCATGGTGTCAGGTATGCAGCAACATTATGGACTCACTTTGATTCGATTTGGGTGGGATTTTTTTTTGAGACATGGTTTTGCTCTGCTGCCCAGGCTGAAGTGCAGTGGTACAATGATCACTGCTCGGTACAGCCTGAAACTCCTGGACTCAAGCCATCCTACTACCTCAGCCTCCTGAGTAACTGGGGCTACAAGTGTGTACCTGTAGTACACCTGTGTAAAAATCAGCCTGGCTAATTTTTAAAACATTTTTTGTAGAGATGGGGATCTTGCTATGTTGCCCAGGCTGGTGAGGTGACATTTTCTGCTTCAGAACTGCTACAGCCTATTTCCCATTGCCTAGTGACAGGCATCTGCCAGCCAACTGGCTGGCTGGCCCAGGGACCACTCTGTGGCCACAGGAGTGAGCAGAGGAGGGCTGCTTGGCCTAAGTGGCCTTCTGGCCCCAGGCTGATCAGTGGAATAAGCCACCACTAGCTGAGCTCACTGACCCACCCAAAAGGCACTGCTATAAATTCCCAGTCTCCCAGCTGGATAAATGTCTCTGTTTAGTTTTTAGGTGTGGGGTGGTGGCTAGAGGCTGGAATGTGTTTCCTAAGTAGGAGAATATTTAAGTGCCCTGTGTAGGAAGACCCTCGGGGCATGCTGGCTTGGCAAGGAGTACTCCTTCTGGGAAAGAACAGCTTGCCTGTTTTCCCTTTTGGGAAGAGCTGTGCTTTATTCGTTTCCTGGGCACTGTTGTTTCTGCCATATGCTAAAACCCAACAGGTCAAAAAATCTCAGCCCAGTTCACAGACCTCTGCCAGCCTCAGGCTGATGAGGAGGGTGAGGCAGAAGGTGCAGGCTGAGATCAGCATGAGTGAAATTGGCCCTGCCTGGAGCTCATCTGTGCACAAAATGGATTGTATTTCCTCTTCCCGTGGGGAGGCCGACGTAGGCCCTGCTTGTGAGAGTGGAGCTTCCACTGCCTCCTTTCATTTCTTCCAATCTTCCAGTATCTTTAATTTCTTTTTTCATAAGGGGATGTTCTTTGTACCAAGCTAATAGCTGCATAAATGACTCAACAGCGAAAGTTTTTTTTCCCCCCTCCCTGAGCTAGAGCCCATATCCACAGTTTCTTGGGGAGAAAGTTGGTATTTCATACCTAGCATTTAAAGTGTGTGCCTTCATTGTTCTTTAGGGATGCTGTTTTAGTAATAGTCGTAGTCACTGGGCTCTTTAATTGCAAGTAACAGAAACCAATTTGTACTGGCCTTAGCCAGAGAGGGGAATTTGTTACAGAAATAAAGGAGTGTCTCATGGAAGCAGAGAGAGGAGTGTGGCCATGTGCAGGGTGGCCTCAGGAACTGGGGAGGTGTCAGGGCCTCTCTGCCTCATCTCCTCTTGGCAGCCTCGCATATGTGCTCCTCATGTCTCTCTGCTAACTGGCTCTTACTGCCAGGCTGCAGGGAGAAATGTTACTGTCACTCAGAGGGCAGAGTCATCACTGCCACTCAAGAGATGTGCTTAGAAGGACTAGCATCTTTCAGAACCGATTCTCAGGAAAAAAAACTTCATTGGTCAGATTCCGTCACCAAGGGCCAGTGGCGATAACTGATTGCCCAGTGGGCATCCTCTCAGCCAAGGTTGCCAAATCTGTCAGAGGATCAGAGTTACTTGTGGGTATTTGTTTTTTTTTTAAATTTTTTAAAACAATTTCTTTAAACACAGGCCCAGCTCCACCCACTAGAATCTCTGAGTGGGGTCTGGGACTCTGTATTAAAAATTCATCTATAGATATGTCCACGTGCAATGGCTCATGCCTGTAATCCCAGCACTTTGGGAGGCTGAGGCAGGTGGATCACTTGAGGTCAGGAATTCGAGACCAGCCTGACCAACATGGTGAAACCCCATCTCTACTAAAAATACAAAAATATTAGCCAGGCATGGTGGTGCTTGCCTGTAATCCCAGCTACTCAAGAGTCTGAGGCAGGAGAATCACTTGAATCTGGGAGGCGGAGGTCACAGTGAGCCGAGATCACACCACTGCACTCCAGCCGGGGTGACAGAGTGAAACTCCATCTCAAAAACAAAAACAAAAAAATTCATCTATAGATTCTGATGATAAATTAGATTTATTTTTTAATACAAATAGGGATCTCACTATGTTACCCAGGCTGATCTCAAATTCCTGGGCTCAAGTGATCCTCCTGCCTTAGCCTCCCTAGTGGCTGAGATTACAGGCATAAGCCACCATGCCCAGTGTCAACTCAGACTTGAGAGCCACTGAAACACGCACAAGTCTTTGGTATCCATGAATGTTTCTACTGAAATCTAATGAGAATCTGCCTGTTAAGCTATCTATTTGTGGAGGCTAGACCTATACGGCTGAAGTGACCAATTCATTTCAGTGCAAGTATACAAGAGTGGGTTGGGGAAGTCCCTACCCTACAGAGCACTGGCTGTAGAACCAGTCTAGTGGAAATCTGAGAAGCCAGCTCAGCGCTGAATCTAATATTACTACTTTAAGAGCTTTGTGGTCAGAACTCTTAGACAAGATTTCAGAACAGTTCACACCATGTGAAATCTGGCTCAGCGTTAGCCAAGAAGATCATGCAGGTGTGGTAGGTCAGGGTGAAAGTCAAGGACAGGTTTGGAATCTCTATTTCTCATTGAGGAAAAGTAGAACTCCACTGGGAAAAGACCACCTTGGAGAATCCAGTCATGTTTTATGTTTCTGTGTTCTTATTTCTTCAACACACTATTTCCGCTGCTTGGTAAACTCTTGCTTCTCTTGCTAACATCATTGATTTGTTCTTCAAGGCTTACCTTGTGTTTCCACTCGAAGGAGCCCTCTTTGAGCCCCTGGTCCACTAAGCGTTGCTTCTGTTCCTATACTGTCCTCTGTGTACTTTGGTTACATCATGGATTGTAATTATTTCTCCATCATCTCCACTTGATGATGGGTAGTTGGCAATTTGGTAACTAGATCTACTTTTATGGGGGCCAGTGTGAACTCTCCTACTGAACTAATGTAGTGATGTGTCTGCTGACCTAGTCCCTGGCTTCCCTTCTGTTCCTCCAATCCTCCTTATTCCCAAACCAAAGTCACCTTCCTTATTTATTTTTTCTTTTTTTTAAAAAAGAGAGTAAAGGAGAAAGAAAGAAACAGCAAAAGAAAGAAAAAAAGAATGAAAGTGAGAAAGAAAGAGGAAGAGAAAGAGGGAGAGAGAATGGGATTCTTGTTTTATTGCCCAGGCTAGAATGCAGTTTAAAAATGGGTATTAAAAACCTCTTTTATGCCAATAATTGTGCTTAACAATGGAGACAGGAAGGAATTGGGGATGAAAATAACAAATAAGCAGCCAACCAATATTTTATTTAAACCTGTGAAATGCTATGCAATTGCTGAGGTGTGATTTACTTCCAATTATGTGGTCACTTTAAAAATAGGTATAATGTGATATTGAGAAAAATGTATGTTTTGTGGATTTGGGGAGGAGAGTT